>JAQFZX010000504.1:0-55812 GCA_034682405.1 Hydroisotoma schaefferi | reverse complement strand
CCGCTAAGCGGTCTGGTGCGGTCTAGATTCCCCATGTTAAACGCTGAACTTTTATTTTTGATTCTATCCCACTGTGCTCTGGCATTTTCCTGCTAGAAATATCCGTTTTTTAAGAACATTCTGTCCTTAAACCTCCTGTGACCAAGTCATAATTTTAAGGTGGATCGGAATCCCTTACGTTTTACAGAATTACAGGGCGTATTTTGTGTTAATAAAAAGTAATGTCACAAGGAGATCTGCACTGTTTTACGACGGTTTATCTCGCTTCGACGACAAATTTACTTGCATAAATTCAAGCCCGTAATTAAAAGCATAATTTTTAATTGAAAAACTAGCCAGATAAGTTGGCAAAGTATTTATTTTATTATCCTAAAAAGTAGTTAAAATCATCCCAATTTAAGTCTCAAATACCACACCACACACTCACGACACAGTATTTAGAGTATGACCTTTCGACCTGGTAGGCGCTAGGCATCTCACAGGTAGAGGTACGGTACTATGTTTCAGCCCAAAAATTTAACATTGCGCTTTTATGGCCAGATACTAGATATTATTGCCAATTTCAGTGGAATTTGCTATATGGTACTATTCTGAGCGTTTCAAAATCTGGGAGCCGTAATGTAAGCAAGCATCTGTAAAAATAAATAATTGTTGGAATCACTCCCAATCTCAATAATCTCAATCCCATCCCAATTCCACTTAGTCGGACTAAATCCCTATGTCCCCGAGGCAGGATAACGTTCACCCGTTTTTCGGTGAAATACTTTACTTATGCAACTCAAACTCAACCCCGAATCTAGAAATGGACGGGGTTTCGGATTTAACGGGTCAATTATAAAAAATAAATGGTGGCTGACATAATACTTGCACGATGAGGTTGAGGATGCATGGCTTAGCTTAACAGAAGTATATTTTAAAATTTTAACCTACAAAACTCTACGTTAATTAAAAGAATAGTTGAGCAAAGCAAGGCTATAAACCCCTAGGGAGTTCCTATTCATGTTTAGCATTACGTTTTTCATCGTCACGTTATTAATTTCCGGTGAAGTTTTTCTAAAATGCATGAAAAAAGATACAGTAAAAAGACAGGCGTATGCAGAGATAAGGTAAATACTAAAAGCTTAAAATTCAACGAGCTTGAGGCAGTTTTTTTGTGAAACGGGGAAAGTTGTGAAAGTGAAGCTTTCTCATTAACTTTTAGGCGAAATTATCAAAAATGGCTTGGTTAACCAACCGGTTGGTAGGAATTATGATGATAGAAATCACGTTTTTAAAACCTTTTTTAGCCCATTCTAGGGCTATATAGGTTGCCGTGTCCGTCTGTCTGTCCGACCGCGCGAGATCTCAGAACCTACACTACCGATCCGGCCAAAACTTTGCACACAGGTGGCAACTGCGCTAATTAGGTGCAGTGTGAAAGTTGAGACCGATCGGTCCAGGTAAAGACACGTGGGGGTCAAAAACCCCACTGGGTGTTTAAATAGCCTGAAAAATATTTTTCTACTTTTCCACTAAAATCACAAAAATATAAATAGTTTGACCCAAATCAACAATTTAAAGA
Organism: Hydroisotoma schaefferi; assembly: GCA_034682405.1. Lineage (NCBI taxonomy): Eukaryota > Metazoa > Arthropoda > Collembola > Entomobryomorpha > Isotomidae > Hydroisotoma > Hydroisotoma schaefferi. The sequence goes on along the minus strand of JAQFZX010000504.1, from coordinate 54,251 downwards.
CCCGTGGGGGTCAAAAAACCCTACCGGGTAATTAAATAGCCTGAAAAATATTGTCGAGTCTCATATTTCGCCTATTGTTTCACTTGCTGCTACCCATACACTTACCATGCAGTAAGTAGTTTTTAGTAAAGCAGAAGGTATGCAGATAACTGTCTGGAGAACTGTCCACAGTTGGCGACAGTTAATCTGACTAATTAGTCGGGAAATGTTGTAGTATGTTATTTTACCAATAACGTGCAACCAAATAGGTTTATTTTCTGCTGTATGTTATGACAGTTATAACATACAATGCAATGTCCAGCGGTCCTATAAAAAGGCCGTTGAAGATGCACTATTCCTTAGTTTTGTATTGGACCCTGATGCTGTTTGGAGCTTTGCCCAACATCCTACTTTTTCATAGTTTCTATAGTTTATTAAGGTTTATTCTCACTCAGCTTTCCGAGTGAACCCCCAGATTTCTGAAATAGAAATTCGCTATCGAGAATCTCTAGGAAGTTTACATTTCAAAATCGCCCCACTGGAATCAAATCCATCCCGTCATAAATATTCCAAGGGTTGAGTTAGAATCCATTGGCAATCCTGAGACTTGCTTTCTAGACCCTTGAGACATTTAGCTTGACAACTTACGGTCTTATTGTTTATTTCGCATATCTCATCGCTAAAACATCTAGCAAAACTTACCATCCTAGCTTATTCCATGCATAGCTAAACGCATACCTAGTTTGCTAATTCTACTTTAGCACAAATACCTGGTGCGGAAAGGTGAAAGGCCCAAGTACTCACCCTTCCAAGAGTTTGTAAGAAGGATTTCTTGGTTAACTAAAAATTCCCTTACAATATTTTTCTACTTTAGAACCAAAATCACAAAAATACAAATAGTTTGGCCCAAATCGTAAGTTTGAAGACCGGTGGGGGTCAAAAATCCCACCGGGTAATTAAATAGCCTGAAAAATATTTTTCTACTTTTCCACTGAAATCACAAAAATATTACTGATTTGGCCAAAATAAATCGACAGTTTGAAGACCAGTGGGGGTCAAAAACCCCATCGGGTAAAATAATACCTTGAAATATAATTTTTTAACTTTTCCAGCCAAAATCGCAAAAATATAAATATTACAAAAGGGGAAATGGGGGTGTGAGGGCTGGCCCCCACGTTAAGAAACAAAGTACAATACAAAACATAAATGTATTTAATAAAGACAAACAGCTATAAATATTGCACCAAAGCGCCCTGGAATGGGCTCTGCCAGCTGCATCCAGAGGTTTTTTTTAATTATCTCAAACTTTTTAAGAGGTTTTTTTGGATAAAGTGTGTTTTTGTTTTTGCTTTCTCTACTAAGAAACAACGAAAGCGTATATGATCCTTAGTTAAAGAATTTATAGGAGATTTTGTTTAAAATAAATTAAGAATGATAACCTTCTAACATAGAAGACCAGAGCATCAATGTTATGAACCGTTATGGTATGATTAAGCTGTCAGGCTTGTATCTGGTTTAAAAGTAATAACTTTTGCGTGTGCAATACTTCCAAATTTTATGAAATTGGATATCATGTAAGTTGAAAGGGTTATGAGCCTCTTTGTGGGCTAATACAATTTCCTGAGCATTTCTCAGGTTTCATATTGAAAATTGATTGAAATTTCGGAAGGAATTGGTGAATTTGATGTACATTCAATACAAATACCGAATAGAACAAAAATAGCTCATCTTTTAAGCACGAATTCTAAAAGAGGATAGATTTCTTTTACGTTCCATAATTGGATCGCTACAATGGAGCTTGGAACAGATTGGAGGGACTTAAAGTGTAGCATGCAATATTTGCATGGATCAAGATTGAGTTTTGAAAGGTTTAGAGGTATAAATTTAAGTAAATATTCATGCTACCAGCATAACTGTACTGTTGACAGTACGGTCACCGGGACGGTGGTACGATAAAAGCCATTGTATTCAAGTGATAGGCAACCTCTTCAATTGTAGAGTAGCACAGAATTGTCATGCCGTTAATTTACGAATCTGATCAAGCGTTATAGGATGCAGTATACGCTATTTAACAATTACATTAGCTTACGGAGTATGCATTTGTAGTAATGCACATCATTTATGATACATTTTACTGGAATTGTTTTCATCGGATCTTACGGTATTGCGTTGACAAAAATTGTCTTCACAGTAACCTCTAGCTAAGTACAAAAAATCTTTTCCTGAAGTCACCTTGAGCTCTCTTAAACGTCTTTGACATTTTACGCGTTAAGACAATGTCAACCGGCATTGCTTATTTGTTTTTTCAGCCTTTCCTACCTCGTTTCAATACCCGTTAGTTCCTAATGAGCAAAATGTATTTTTAATGTTTTTAATGATTTCTTATGTAACGAAATAACATAGAGGAGTAGTTAGTAGGTCTTCAGACTAGAAGGATAATTAACTGTACTGCAATGGCTAAGCAAAAGTTCCAAGATTTTAATTGATTGTGGCTTAGACACAATTACATTTGTATTGTCTGCTACTTTTCCATTACTCGGATCGGATGATACTGGTGCATGAGTCCATCTCTCTGTTTGATATCTTATGGTGTTATCAAAGCTGATAATTTTGAATAATGATATCTCGGTTTGGCCGGATTTCAATTCAATATAATAATTGAAACATTTTTTAATTTATTAGCCTTAATAAACCCTTTGCACACGGCACTTCAAAATCAGTTTGAATCTAAACTCTGGACATTTTGCACACGCTACCATAGATGCAAGGGGAACAAAGGAAGGCTGTACACCTCCACGAATAATCGTCAACTTCCTATATTGGTGAGTTATCTTTTTCTGTCCTAATTAGATTATTTACTAACTTGTAATAAAGAAGTGTTCAAACAATTTTTTTTCTGAAATTATGCCAAACTGTAGTCACTTTTATACGGCAGTTTATCAGTCAGTCTACGTCACCAGGTAGCTTTATTTCTTGGCGTGGTACTGAGGCTAGACAACGTGTGTTAATGTATCGCGTTACGGAACGCTGGAGTGTACTATATGTAGCATTTATTTTTAACGAAAAGCTCTAACTTGAATGTAGTACCTAAATTCGCCATATTATCAACTTGAGTTCACTTTCTTTTTAATTTTATACTTTAATAGTGCTCAGTTACTTATTTCGTTGCATGAATTAATTTTTACGCTCTTCTCAAACCTTCCGTTATAAACTTAGAACCACTTTTCCCCCTATTCATTTCAATATAGGGGACTAAAATGATTACTTATGATGAAGTTAAGACGTGTGTTTCAGAATTTTTCTATCCAAGTGGTCGAGAAACATTTCTCCGGACAAGATAGTTTCTCAAGTATTTCTAAAGAAATGCTGAGCCACGGCAGTCTTTAATTACAATCGTTTAATTTAATAAATTTCTACAACCAAAGCTAAAACTGAGTCACATGATAGTGCTTGTAAAATTAAAACCTGTTGATATTTAATTATGTAATTTAATTTGCAAGCTTCCTTCACTGCATAAAGGTGTTACTTCTTTAATTTTTAGCAATTTGCACTTACCAAAAGTGATAAATGCGTTTTAATAATTCTACAAGCTTGGACCATAAGTCTTAGACGTATGTACTCATTTAGTACAAGTAGATTACACAGTACTAAATTCTGTTAATCTTTTTCACCTTTCCATCAGAATGCATCTCATTACAACATTTTATTCCTAATGAAAAAATACTCAACTATTTTATCAGCATTCATTGTCCTGTTCAGATTAATCCCACTTCCCACTTGAGTAATCCAACTATCTACGCGAATACCTCTGTACCACATTATATGGCACTGTCTAGTGTCTACCCAGTTAGCAAACACTTCTAATTAACCTCAAAGTTCCATAGTTTCTGTACAAAATGCATAAAAAATACAACAATAAGACCCATCTCCTCCCTCATTGCTATTCATATCCTAACTTTTATTTTAATGGAAGATAATCTCTTAAATACATAACCAACATTAAAAGCACCACCAATCTAACACAAAACATTGTTTCTTATCAATAAGTATAGCTGTCCGGTCCGTCACATCAGATCACTTATCATCATCCATCACCTATAAAAGTACAACTAACAATGGTCATCTCTCTTGAAAAATGGCTTGCCATGGCACTGCTGACAGTCTTATCAATAATTCTCGGCATAATTCCATATTACATCGTGCGTTTCACGAAAACAGCCCTGCGGACGGATTCTACCGTGTACAAAGTTGTACTTACAATACTCTCATGCTTTGGGGGTGGGGTCCTTTTTTCCACGGCTGTGATGCATCTTCTTCCCGAAATCAGGGAAAAGGCCACGAATGTCCCATCCTTATGGAATACATTTGATGAGCATTTCCCCATAGCCGAGATGATTATGTTGGCTGGCTTCCTTTTAATCTATTTGGTGGAGGAAGTTGCCCATTTTATCATGGTGGATGGTCATCATCATCATCATCACCATACAAATACTATTGCAAGACATAACTCTATCGCTCATGGGATTCCGGTTCCGAATGGAGATATTAGTGGAAGAAGCCGGAGCAGGAATACTTCCTTGGCGATTTCTCATACTACGACTGAGGATGAAAGAACGGCGCAAGATAGTTTGCAATTTAACGCATTTAGAAATGGGAGAAACAGCCTAGGGAAACCTAGATTTGTTGAGGAAGAAGTGGAAGAATGTCCCGATGATAAGACCAACTTTACCTCATCCTTACGAGCGATATTGGCTTTGATTGCTCTTTCCTTTCATGCTATTATGGAAGGGGTGGCCATTGGACTAAAGGTTAGTGTAGTTGTTGTTAAATTTTTGAATCTAATAAATAAGAACTTGCATGTTTTGAAGCGTGGGTGACAAATTGATAAAGACGATAGCCACCAGGCAGCACACATGCCATGATTCGACATATATATGTCTCATTACTACACAAGGTCCGAATTTACAACCCACGGTTCAAAAGTTAGTTTAAGCAAAACTTATGCCAATGAGGAGTCCTAATAAAGCATGGGTTAGGCAAAGTTTAACTTCAGCGTACAAATGTAGGGAAAACGGAGAGTTGGCTTTACAATGGATGCAGGGGACTCTCGTACTGTACTTCAATCGCTTATCTTTGGTAATTAATTCTAACGGGATCTCACACAAGTAATCCTATTATCTCTCTCAATCTGATTGAATCAGCAGATGCTTGCATTTTGTGTTACATTGTTTCCAAGTTGAAGTTTTATAGGTTTATGAATCTAAATCTGTGTGTTAACAGTTTGCAGTTGCAATGTACAGGAATGCTTAGAATGAGAGCGTTTCTATGTACAATATAGTCTACTCTTCTCGTTAGAGATTTGGTTTAAGTTGCTTGTTAACCGTCCTTAAAGCTTTTACCCCGATCTTTTACAAGCAAAATGATGCATTTATAAGCCCTGACTTCGATAATGGTACAATGAAAATCCTTTCTAGACTACTTTTATATCATTTCATAGATACGCATACGTCATATATCATTATCTTTAGTGGGTGCCGTTCTGAATTGTTGGAACGAACGGAGACTTTCACCCACTATGCAGATAATTTAATTTTTGACAGGTTTTCCTTCCTCCATGGGAGTTTCATCACAGAACCCCGTTTTATAAGCCATGGATTATACATATTAATAATATGTCATTCAAGTCTCGTATTATGTACGACGATGACAGCAGATTGATGGTAGCCAACGAACCATTGAATAGAGGATGGATTTAATGACCATGTAGCAGGCTGGAGTACAACAGTCAGTCAGACATGAATATATTAAAGGAGGAACTATATTAGTCTCTGCTTTTTATTCTAGTTCACCAGTGTGGTTTCATTCATGGTGAAATAGAATCTCTGGTATTTTTTCAGCTTCTCACTTTGTATGACATATTATGTTCCACTCCGGTAGTAATTGTCATGTTGTAGCTGTAATGTGATGATGAACAAAATGCTTGCTATTTTCAAGTTAGTACAAGACGCAACGGATAAATCCCTATGATCCATGCCCCTCTAAGGATTAATCCTTTCCTAAGGCCACTTGCATTTGTATTGCTAATGAACGCTCTCTTTCACCTCATTTCCTTTTTAACTTGAGTAATCTTTCTAATTCTAAAAGGCTGCAACTCGAAAATAACAGGAACTAAAGGGCCTTTTTTATAATGTAAAACCCATTAGAGCAATGGTTTTACATGAATTCCAGAGAATGTAGTAAAATCCGGAAAGATTACTTTTATGCCTAATGGTACTATGGGGAATTGTTTCTATTGTTTCAAAATGCTTTAGTCTAAAAGGGTTAGTAAAAATTATCCGAATATTATACCTTAATTTCAAATTCTAGCAGGTATAAATATATCTTAGTTCGATCTTACCTCTACTTGGTTATTAGATCGGTACTCTACACAAATAAAGTATTTATAGAAACTGTAGAATTAAAATCCAACGATACTAATTTAATTTAATTTTACAGACATCAACGGGCGTTTGGGTAATGTTTGGAGCTGTAGCATCTCACAAGTTTGTGATCTCGTTCTGCATGGGGATGGAATTGATGAACTCTCAAGCTCGCCTGTTGACCTACATTGGGTCCATTGTTTTCTTCGCAATCGTCTCACCAATAGGAATTATAATTGGATCTCTGATAGCCGAAAATACAACCAGTGCAGATAGCGCATTGGTGGTTGTTATTGAGGTATTGTCTTCTACACCAATCGATCCGTCATTTTGTTCAAACATCCATCAGAACTACATGCCATTTCCTCAAAATTTGGGGCTGTGAGCAAAGTATCAAGTATGCTTAGCACTGTTGACTCTGACTGTGTGATTAAATCTTAAGTTTGGGTAGGCAAGGGCTGATGAAACCAAGTAATATAATTAGTAAAGCCTCACGAAATGATGGAGAGATAGGATATTTTCATAGTAAGAAGCAAGGATAGGCATTCTGGTGATGTTTACAGGAACTTAATTTCTTTACTTTACCATGTTTTTAACTTTAAAGGAAACTACATACAGTATTTCTAGTGAATATTTAAACCTTTTTAGATGTAGATTCATGTTTTGTTAAAAAACTCAACAAGGAAAAATCGTTAAAATGTTTTTATATACACAGTTACGCTGGTAATCTGTACTCAATTTACAATTTATTGTTATGCTCTTACTGCCAAGAAGTTTCCCCCATGGAGCCATACTAGATCAGCTAGACAGAAATGCATCTCAAGGGTCTTATTATAACTTGATGAATAAACTGATACATCAATCAATCTTTCTGTCAACAGGGGATGGTCTGCGGAACGCTGTTGTATGTAGTGTTCTTCGAGATACTTAATCGAGAACGGGAGAGAAAGTCTTACTCAATGCCGAATTCCAAGGCCATAGGATTTATTCAGTTTCTTGCCCTAACAGCAGGAATCGTTGGGATGGGAGTCTTGTCCACACTGACACACGAAGACCACGACCTAGGCCACGACGACCACTTATCAGACTGCATTGATGATGGCCATGATCACTGATGGTTAGGGATGAAGAATGGGCATTGCGACGTTTCAAGGGACTTTTATAATTTCTCACTAAATTACAAGAACCTTCAAAGCATGTTGAAGCTTGTGCTAGTTAGGTTAATGAATAGATTTCAATCTTTAACAGTTTCTTGTTGCTTGTTTCATATTACAGTAACTTATGTTACACGGTAATTGACTGGTTTAGTTGTCTGTCACTCTTTTCCGGATTAATTTCGAATGTATGAACTACAATATTAATAAAATAACCGGTTTTTATCCGATTCCTGTGTGTTGCATACATACTATTAATCCACTAGTACTAGTAGTTTTAGTTGGGGACGAACAAACCTTTACTTGTGGAGAATCAATAATTACAAAGAAAATTAAATTACGCGTTCCTCCGTGTTCATAAGTTCTAGTAAACTCTTCAGTATTTCATACACGTTTGTGATTAAAACGAAACAAGCATATGCGATATGCCATGCCGAAGTAGTGTCTGGCAGAGAATATGCTGTGACGGTAAATATGATGGGGTGATTAATGGCCCGTTTGGCAGGACGTGGACGACACGCGGAATTTTGTTATATTAATGCCATCCGGTTAACCTTTCACAGCTAAATAAAAGGTACCTACCTTATAGGTATTAAGGGTTCGGAAGACGTTCGAGGAAATGTGAAAATATGAGGTGACCGGGACCGCAAATCGGTGTTTATTTAGGAATTCCAGACTGCAGCCTTTGTCCACATCCTAAAATATTAATATTGCAATCTTGTTCCTATTCGCGACCTACTGCCGTATTATCCTTTAAACTTACTCCAACTGCCGATGTGTGTCTTTCAGAACTTTAGGAATCCCTGTTAGTTCTGAATCACCATCCTATTGCCTCTTTGATGATTATAACATCACTTACTTTTCCTAACTGCTGAAAATTAATTGTTCTTTAGAGTGGTTCCGCATATTAACGCTTTCCTAGACCGTAGAAACCTCCACGGGCGATGTGTTATTAAGCTGAGTTTTACATATTCAAAACCAGACTTTGTTAAGCTAAATAAAATAATACCAAAGTCACCAAGTGACGTTTGGCCGACGAGAGCATGACACGAGTTTTATATTTAATGAAACCGTTGCAGGGCAGGGTAGCTAGGTTCTAGCTCTAGGGTAGAGAAAGGATACTTTCTCAGCTTCTCCAGGGAATAGCATAAGTGATGCAAGCTTCACATTGACAAATTGGTACCCGGGGGTTTTTTATGTTTCTTTACTAATTATAATGGTTCTCAGGATAATTCATTAATTTTCTGCAATTAACTTTTTTCTGCACTTAATTTAAATCTTTTTTCTTGTCTGGAGAAAATAGTCTTGTTTAATTATAATAGGATGCAAAACCTGGATTACAAAGCGCACTTACTCACCCTGGGAGAAAATCCTTCTTCACTATTTTAAACAAACGATAGGGTACGTAAGTTAAGCTTACATTTTTTCAGTTATAGTATTACTAAACTGCAAAAATGCCCAGGGTTTGAAATTATGCTTGTAATTCAATGAAGCAGACAAGGCTGAAGGTGTGTCACGACAGAGCAAGTGAAACCACTGCACTTCAACCTTGGAAAAGGACGCTTGCAGAATCCAAATTTACTGAGAGAGAGAAAAATAAAGTCCCTTTTAAAAAAACGTTGTACTTGAAATTAGTTTTATTATACAGATTTCAAATAAAGTTTTTTAGCTTACCACGCATTAAATATTATCACAAAAATACAGCAAATGAGCTCCATATAATGAAAAAGACATTTGAAATAAGAATATGATAGTAATATTTTGTACAAGACTACTTTTAGACAACCTTTCTACTCCAATTTCATACTTTAAATTGTCTTTTTTTACCACACACTCAACCCACATAACTAACAGACACAGCTTCAGAATCGCAGTTCAGTCACAGTTAGAGAAAAATCTATTGTTATAAAGAATACCTGTAATCTCAGAATAATATAATATCATTGGTACCTACATTTAAAAAAGCTCAAGTTAGAGACAACCATCGCATTACATTCGGATCACATAAAGATTGGATTAACCATAAAGTATTATATCTTGTACTTTTGGACACCTTCACGATCGAAGTGTCAGAATTAAACTTCTTTCAGTTGAGATAAAAAAGTCCAAGTGGAAAAAGACTTGAAAGGTACTTAAAGCTATACTGCTTGCTCATTGCAGTCACTGTCGTAATTCAGATTAAGATGCATGTCAGGTTCGGTGGATTGCGTTGCTACTTTGAGGGAATAATGGCGTTTAAGATTCGGACTGTGAGTGAGAATACTATTGACATTTGACATAGCCGTCACTTCGGTGAGAGCAATATTTTGTTGAGATCTTGAGGAATGTGAGACACTTCTTTGGTTCAGCATAATTATGATATCCCCCTTTGGTCGTCTTTGTCCCTGATCAACACAGCATTTGTTCACATTTTCCTGTGGAATAGCCAAAAAAGAAAGTTGAAATAAGGTTCAATCGAAAATCTTTTAAATGTCGATGAACAAAATAAAGCTACTAATAATTTTTTAACGGTACGAAATTATCCTAGCCTGTAAAGAATTATAAAAAGCAGCCACTCCCATTTAAACCCAACAGAAAAAGAAAGAAATAATGCAGAGGATTAAAAATACAAGGCAGGCAAGGAGAAAGTCCTTCTAAATTCGAAATGTGACACGGTAAGCAAGGCAGGAGAAGGGTTACTTTAAAAGTGCAACTCCCTGATGCATTTGCAGGAAATGTATGTTTTCGTGGATTCAATAACAAAAGTTTTGGACATCAAGATTTCTAGTTTCGGATTGTAAGTGTTATCTAACTTTGCAACTAACCGAACTTGAGATATGATGTTTTCGAAAGGGCCAGAACTTTGCTAATACCGAGGACACAAAAAGTTTCGTATTGGGTGAAACAAACTGCTCTGTATGAATTAGGTAACCTCGAAAGAGAATTCATTCTGTCAAATTGAACGCAAATGATAAATCACAGCTCCTTCAAAGAAGCCTTCCCCTGGGATATATTTAAAAATATAAACCCTACCACAAAAACTGGAATTAGATCTGCTCCCTTTTCAATATAATAGTGGATAAAAGCATTTCATTAAGGGAAGTTTTTACTTGAATATAATAAGAAGAATATTTATCATAAACTCGTCGCGAATGCAGTTATGGAGGCTTTTCTTGTCTCTCAGGATTGTATGTGTCAAGAGTCACGGTAGTAGTTTATTGCAACATGGATGACGCAGATGGATACGCTTGAATATAAAGTAAGCCAAGCCTGACTTTAAGAGTTTATATAAAATATTTTAAATCAGGCTTAACCCGAAAGGAGAAAGGTGGAGAACCTACATTTTGTAGAGGGAAAGCATTCCTTTTTATGAGTTTAAGACTTGCAGTCGGTTAATGCACACACATGAAGTAAGTGAACATCTCTTTTACTCTGCCAATTGCACTATCAAGACATTCATTAGTATATCTCAAGAATATTTAACATTTTTTAGTGAAAGTTCCCTATTTTGATTTAAAATTCTCGTAAAAAAGGACGTTGCTAAATTCCTGAGGACTGAGACGATGAGATGAGATGAGATGAGTAGATTCACTACTTGTGAAGCAGCTATTTGAGGGAAAGTTGAGCAACATAAGTAAGTTAAGCTTCGTCAAGCACGGTGTAGAAAGTTGTAACACAAATGTAAAACCCGGATGCATACAAAAAGCAGTATAAAATTTCAGAAGCTTTATCCTAAGCAAACATTTACAAATCCTGCCGTTACACACAAAATGCATTACTTTCTTTCATGCTTTCCCAGCTCCATTTACAGACTAAGCGAGTGCAGTTTAAATTTGAGAGGCTATCGTGAGTGGCAAAGATTTACACAAGAGGATGAAAATTTCATATTTGGTATTTATTATAGACCGTGCTAAACTACCTGACAGAAAATTTTTACTCTACCTTTAATAATATTTATTGTGAAGTCTAAACGTTTTATTTTGTACTCTTCAAACACTATAAGTTCTTGAATCGAGGGATATGAAATCTTGGAACATTTATAGCCACATGAATTTCTCAATGGATATGATAATGTACTAGATCGATACGAAGAAGATTAAACTATCATCGATAAACTTTCTTGTATGCAGAACACTACTCAATGGCTCACACTAATGTACTCAATTTAGTATTCAGCTTTAAACATGGGTCCTGTATATCATGTCCCAAAATACTAAGTGATAAAACTTGGTAAATAGTAATAAAGAAGAATAGATACAACAATCCGTGCTTGTATTTGTAATAGTGTCTGACCATGAAATAAAACAGGTAAATTCCGGTAAATGGGTCACCAATAAAAATCAAAGGTAATGTTTCAATATCTGCCTGAAATATGGCGAACCTCCACAACAACTCCTAAGACCGTATACTAGAATACTTTAGATAGAACAGTTTTAGTTGAATTAGAGAGAAAGAGATGAAAGTGCAGAAGACAGAAAGTCAAGCAAAACTAAGTACAACTTCACTAGCAGACCGGGTGAAGTTCAGCACGTTTAAAAGACAAAAATGTACACAATTTTACCCTGACGCGTAGTGGCTTTCAACCTGTCAAGTGCTTCTGCTATTGTCACCAAACATATAGAACAGACGACACACAACCATTAATAAATATTACATGCCTTGTCACAACAACAAAGGGTGGGTGTGGTTGAGCAATGTTCACATAATTTAGTTTATTGATGATGATGGTGATCAACTAACCTGAGTATTTTGACATGAAAAGGTAAAGTGACTTCCAGTCCGAATGGCTTTCAGTTTGTCAGTTACAGACAAAGTTCGTCATACTTTTTGAACATTAGTATTGGACAGATATCCAAATGCATCAATTCGATCAACATTTCAAACTTTTCACAACGTCAAATTAAAGACTACAAGGAGCAGGGCTCCTCCTTCTATTCCCTTAACTTTCCCTTTATATTCTCTCTTTTCATCTTTTACTTGATTTGAATATTAAAATATAACCTCCTGAGTGAACTGCCTTGAGTTAAAAGCTTTTATTACTGTAAAATATAAACCTAATTTACACCCGCAGATTTATGGGTAAATGTACCTTATCATGAAAATGACTAATAGTGAGAGTTGACTAAGAAATCAATTATCTGTCTGGAGATTTCTGAAACCAACTCCAAAAATCTGGGTTATTCATTAAGTTTGTGACATTTTATTCTGTATCTGCAACACGTTAGATCGAACAATGATTAATTTGTTTTCTACAGTTCTTTATAATAGAACTCTACGACTTTCCACAAGCAAAAGTGCACATTGTGGATAATTATTTTTACTCCTCTCTTCCCAAACTTGGACTACAGGTTTGAGTGCAAAAATATGTATTATGTATACCAGCAGTTAAATATGTTTGTATTAGATGTATTCATTCATATCTTTAACAATAAACGTTCTACAAGGGCATCGTGTCTGACTCCAAACGACAGTGATAAAGATACCCGTTTATCTAAATGACATTTATAATACATCAAAGGACTAAAGGGAACATCACAAACGTCATATATTTATTTATGAGTCGTTCTAAAGGGACCATTAATAATAATATAAAAAACACCCATCAACCAACACGAGATAGAACTTTAGTCTCGCTTCATTGACCGTATACATTAAAGTATACGTACGCATTCTACAACAAGAAAAAAATACATTCAAGATCGAGGTCGAATTTATCTTTCCCATGTTTTTCCCCTCTAGTGGGCCATTTTCTTTTGAACACTCAGTCTTTTGAATTTTGTTCATTAGTTTACAGTTAATCAACATGTCCAATGACTTAATCTATGTATTGTTATTGTTACTGTTTAGCAAACTGAAAAGTAATAAAAAGCAATGTTGTGGCTGAAAATTAAATAAAACAACCAAAATATTATACTTATTGAACAATGTAAAAAAGCTGAGAAAGCTGTAATTATTTTTGCAAGTATGGATAGTAAAACTGGATTGGAATTATGGTTAATTTTTACTTTGATGAAAACTTGAAAAAAACTTGAAATACAATGCAGCTCTAAATATAAAGAATACTGTAGCGAATAAAGAACTTAAATTTGAAAATTGTATTAAATATGGATAAATGAGATTTTAAATATGTTGAAGGACCTTGCTATTATAATTCTCATGGGTCTGAGTACAAGAGAAACATGCCTGAAAGGCGTGACGAAATTTAAGAGACATGACGGAATATAGAATGGGATTTATGCATGTGGAGACGTAGTAAAGAACTCCAGAGGTATAAGTGAGGATGTGATAGGTCGTCCTTAGGGCTTGATTATGGTCCAACCATCGGGTACCCCAAATTGCAATAAGTCTTTGAGCATGAAATGGAGCCCAACAGACGAAGAATCCAACAACCACTGCAACTGCAATAGACAAAAACAAAAACAAATTCATCACTTATCCTTCAGCAAGATAAACAGCTCATAGGTTATAAATCAAGAGTGCTTAAAGCTTAGCTTAGGTGCAAATAAATCACACTACTTAATGGATGGATTTTCATTCTGCAGAAAATGAGACACTAAATTGATGAATCTTGGAAGATTTTATCCTACAATGAGCACTCCTGCGTTTACTAATTTATTTTCTTAGGAGGTAAGCCTAGTTGTATGTCATTTTGGATGACTTTTCCGAAACCTCTATCCTAGAATCGCCATCATCAATTAGAATTACGAAAAGACTATAGAAGATTATGCAGCTCTTGTGAAGTAAACCCCAAATGGTGCCCAATTGTATTATCTATTCTTATTTATTTTCAAGAAACGTACATCTCTCTACATGTTATGGCCGGCAGTATGGCTTGAATCTCATTTTAATCTTTAATACTCAAAGCTAGGGAATGCTAGGTATTATGATAACATTAACAGTCAACAGTAGCAGAAGTAAGGATAAGTGCTGGAAAGTTAAAAAATCTAAAATTTGCTACAACTATGAACTACATATATAATTCATTCTTATATCCTTCGACCTTATTTAAAAAAAAACCATTCCCATCCGTCTTTTTTTTAGAAAAGCTCTCGACTTCAACCAGTTTCTCAGGCACAAAACCATCCACACTGCTGAAGGAATGCTTAATGAGATTTTTGGTGCGGATAAGAAGTTTGGGTTGGGCTTTTTAGGAAAAAAAATATTTACGTCTTCTTGTTGAAGTGGAAATTTTGCAATCTTTCCTCCAAGTTATTCTGGATTTGAAGAAAAGCTAAAACCTATGTACTCTCGAAATCTAAAGGCATTTACATATTAGTCTTAATGGTCTAGAAAAGGACATCTGTAGTACCAATAAAATATGAATGGTAAGAGGTAAATGGGTATTTAAGATAAGGTAGGAATGATAATTGTAATTACATCGATATAACCCGTATTATAAACACAAGTGTACTTTAGCTTTGATTTGGAAGCCTTGAAAATCTTCACTGCTAACTCAAGGCAACCAAATGATATTTATTCAGCAAAAGACCAAGGTAAAGGATCTCTCTCTACAGGGAGTTTTTGTTAATCAAGCAAATCTTCAAAGCAGATCGTCAAATAGATTTATTATTTGGGCTGCTGCTAAGTGGGCTACAGTAATCTTTGATATTGAGCTAACCTTGGTTTGAAGTAAATAATTCTATGTTTTGCTCATTTTTATTTATTGCGACTGGCTGCCTTTTAGTGAAAGGAAGAGTATCACTTTTGCCTTGGTTAACTTTGATGAAATTTGACTTTAAATTTATACCTTTAACGTTTCCAATTTTACCAGTGATTACTTTCTCATTTGTTTTTTGTTTAAAACAAGAAGGCTAAAGAAAAGCCGAGTGGTTGGATGAGACTGATTACTGATACTTAAACAGGGAAGTAGGAAAATTAGTACATCTTATATGCTTATTGGGGAAATCCATTCTTACACACAAAAATATATTGTTTATGCTTGCATGTATTCAGATTGTGAAATCAATTGGTTTGGCTAGCCCTGGGGTTGGTTTGTAGGTAAAGATCGTATACAAGATTTGACTTCTGGTTCTACTGGAGTTGCTTTGATATTGTTTTCCTAGTAAATAATTTGAGATCTTTGAGTTGAAAGTTGAAACCTTTTTCAAGGCGGTTTTTACCACACACACACTAAAGCTGGAAAGATCAAATATAAGGCTGTAATTTACTTGTGGTAAGATCCAAGGTGGGAACCCAAACTTACCTTTTAACCCACGCATACGAGCGAAGGTTGGCTGTGAAAAGTCAAAGAAATAAATGAGATTTGGAACTTCGTCTGGGGATGGCTTTGATATAACATTTTGGATTGGGTTTAGAACTTAAGCAAATAAGGCCCTTCATGTTTCTTAACGAGAATACACTTAAATGCGTTCGTTTTATAAAGAGAAAGTTACCACAACTCAATTTCACCTAGTAGATAAATAGGCTACTGGAAAGGAAAGGCAGGATTTGAAGAGTGGGGTGACTAATATACCAGAAGGGACTAGAACATTTTCATAAGATATCAGAGAGAGATTAGCTCAGCTCGGCTAGCTGCATTTTGGAGGTTTTATCGGAGAAATGCCGAGACATTTCATAAAAAGGAAGGACAATACTGTTACAGTACTCCTTTTAGCGTTACCGAATCCCGTCTATTTTGATTCCAGTTGATTTTTATTAATATTAGTGGTACTTGAATAATTTTTTTTCTTCAATTATGAATCTTGCAATGGATTTGGCATGTTTCATCAACGAACCAGTATTTCAAATAAATATTTATTTACCATAGACTGACAGATTTATATTATGACAATTTTGCCATTCTTGAGAGTGCTACAGCAGCTTTTTGATATTTTACAACGGTTAGTACGGTACAGTTGTATTTGGATTACGCATCTAAATATGAAGAGTTGTACCTAAATAGATATGCTTCACTTGAACCTTCCGGTTGTGTTTTGTGTGAGATTTGTTTTTGTCAAGGTTAAAAAATTTGTATTTTATTGTATTTTATTTTTGTTTCAGTCGCCATTACAAAAATGAAGCAAATTTCAAAAAACAAAAATCCCGAATAATGGAAAGACACCTTTCAGCTTCGATTTGAGACTAATTTCAAAATTGTAAGTTGAAATCTGTAGGAGATGATGGGTTTCAAAAAATTTCCGTTCTCCCATAAGAACCGACGAAGGCGGGATTCTCACTTGGCCCCAAACTGGATAAAAGAGAAAGTCGATGGCCGCGAGCTCGATGAAAGAGAAAGTCGTACAACTGGGCCTTAAGCTATTGGCACACACATTATTACTCCCTTCTTGAATTTTTTTTATGTTATAGCAGTTGGTTGTAAAAATAAATAAGGCTATTAACTTAGACCAACCGGTCATAGTTACATTACTCAGCATGTCCAATAGTATGTCAGGGATTCCAGTAATTTGCAAAGTGTAGCAAATGCAAGGACACACTGCTAAAGAAAGTCATTCGAAAATCGAAATACAAATAACAAGAATCACGTAATAGCAACAATGGACCTCAATAGGCTAGCATTGACACAGAAACTTTGATTATACAGCTACGAAGAATCATTGTTATTAAATTGACAGCCCTGTCTGTTCCAAGCCCACTTTCATTGCCTATTGTCATACCTTTGACCTAAAAACGTACAAATTAATGAACAGCAAGAAAGATAAAAGATTAAAAAACTTTCACCTAGGCAGGAATTAATGGCATTGCCTAAATCTCTCTAGAGAAAGTAGATCACGATCAGGCTAAATAGTTGTCATTATTTCTATGTCCATTACTCCACATGAGGAAACCTTACAATTTCTTAATCTAGTTGCTAGCTCCGTCCTTTCTACAAAAAATAATATTGGTCGACCCGACCATTCCATATCATAAATCATATCAAAATCTTCCATGTCAGTAAATGACTTAATCTTGAGTTACTTTCACCATCAAAAAACTGTATGTACAATGTCTAAGCCAGTAACCAGTAGTGCCGGTAAATGCTCTGTTCCTAGAACTTTCCTAAGCAGAAAGAAAGCTAACTTTAGTTTTAGTTAGTACTTTGTCTTGTGGTTCTCTGGGCCAGATTAAAGTTTCATAAGCTTCGAATCGGCTCTTGAATTGCATCAAGATCTATGATTATGTACGCTATAAAGTTGATCTTTTGACAAGATTTGGCCAAAAAGAAACATTTGTCTTCCGGAATAAGTAATGACTTTACGTACTGAAAATCAGAATGATGTAGTGAAATTATTAAAGTTTTTAGCTGTACAATAGACTAAGTTGGAAATGGCAATGCTTACCAGTTTTTATGACAGATTACAAAAATTAAGATAATGGAAAGAATGTTTATTGGAAATTGCCTTTCTGTTCCAAAAAGAGTTCTGGTAAAAATTTAAGTATTTACGTCCAAAGAAAGTCTGCAAAGAGCCAAGTTCATGCAGAAAAGTTAAAGAATAAAATATGAAATTTTTCACAGGGCACGTAACATTATATTTTGTGGATAGAATTCGAATATGTTTTTGTATGTACCACAATAAATAAGCACCCAAGAGTATTTGGATGAAAATTCGAAGTCCCTTCACGGACTGATAAAACTTCTTCCTTCAATTTTTCATTGATGTCCATAAAAAAAAGGCTTTTCTAAGCTCTTTTCTCAGACGAATGAATCAATTCTAAAGATCGAGTGACAACAATAAGGATATAGGAATTTCGCCCTTTTACATCCGGTTCTTTTCCATTGTCCCAATTCATACTTTTTTATTAAATATAAAGTTCTAGTAATCTGCGAATTTTTGGTCCGGATTCCTGAATAATCTTCATTTATTCTATTTCTATGCACTTTTATTCTACTTCTATATCGATAAGACGAAGACTGGTTACACTTACACTGGTGACCCAAATAGCTTTCTGAAATGCATCCCTGCCTCGTTTACTAACGGATCAAGCAAGCATTAGTCCTGGAAAATGTTGACAAAAGTACCATCGTCAATAACAGACAAGCGTTGGCTTCACTTTCATTCCTCCTTTTCTATAATAGTGTCACCATTTTGCTACTGGAATCTATAGCTTTAGATGAAAATTTTGTAGTTTAACTTCTTAGAAGTATACTCTTGCGGGTTTGTTGGACCCAGGCAGGGAGAATTACAAATTCGCCTAACAAGTTTTACTTTTGCTACTTCCACTATCTACCTACTACGGAAGTTTAGGTTACAATCCTCCTGTCCTAAACTTTTCGAGGTTGAAAATAAGATAGAAAGATTTATCGTATCCGAGCTGTCTCCCATTAATATCTATTTAAGCCTCTGCATTAAAATATGTTTATTTTGATAATACTATTCAGCTTGTTTAGTAATACTTTAATACTTTCCTGTTTATGTTATAAATACAATTTATGAATACTAAACTTCTGGGCAATCCTCCGGAGAATGTGTACAATTTTTCGTCTGTATATTTTAACTTATAAATTACAAATCCAACTGAAAATTGG
Source organism: Hydroisotoma schaefferi (assembly GCA_034682405.1). Classification (NCBI taxonomy): domain Eukaryota; kingdom Metazoa; phylum Arthropoda; class Collembola; order Entomobryomorpha; family Isotomidae; genus Hydroisotoma; species Hydroisotoma schaefferi. Next base: position 35,256 of record JAQFZX010000504.1, on the reverse strand, counting down.
AAGTGGTAATACATAGTGGTTCAGCAACCATTAGTTTAATTCAAATGGAAGTCTAGTTTACTTAAAGTCTCTAGAACTTAAACTCTTTGTAGATATTTCTGCTTTGGTTGAGTAATCCAAAGGCGTCGCAAAAATCTTATCTCCGTTCGTAACATGTTGATTTGAAAGCTCGTAAAATGGTGGTTTGTTGATGTAAAGGAAGAGACAAATCTAGCCGCAACCTGAACGTTTCACGTTTAATATTCACTTTTTTTTACATTATATTCACAATTTTTGTAAGTATGTACTTTAACCCCCAGAGTTAGATACTTAACTAAGCGTTATGAGGAATAAAAATGTATCCCTAGTCCCCTCGAGACTGGTTTCTTAAAGAAATACAATTTTAAACCAAAACTAAGCAAAACCACTTTCACATTCATAATTTGAAAACGACTAGTTTGAGTAGTACTATAACGTTGATAAAAACAAACTTCAGTCAAACGAGACGAAATTTCGTGACGCTGAAAGGGTAATCTACGTCTATGATAGTTTTCTGAACTGAAGGGACTTATTCGCTTACTGCTTATGAAAAAACGCAATAGCAATTCAATTTGAAATCAAGTTAAATCGAGAAAAGCAGACATGGAACAAGAAGAGGAAGAGCAATATGTTCAAACTTCCAAGGAGTTTTGACAGATTTACTGCTTTGAATTTGAAAAAAATCCATCCATACTTCTTAATATGATTCCCTTTTTGAGTCTAGAATAAGACGTAAATTTATTTTATTACCCGACATAAAAAAGAGATATTACTCAAGAAAATGAGACTGTATAAAATACTTGTTGTCGGCAGAAAATAAGGAATCGGTCCGTGAGAAAAATTACACCACACTAAGCAAAAACATTATTTGTAGAATCAGATATTAAACTTCCTTATTTATATCCTATAGAACAAATCTTGAGAACCAAAAATATTGACCATTTTCATCAGAAGAGAAAGGCAAAAAATACTTCAAGTGGAGAAAGTAGGGTTCGTTTCGTATTCAAAACCCAACCGCAGGCCTGAGCATTGAACTCCATTTTTTAAAAGTTAATATGAAGTGCAAGGCGTGTAATTCTTCCAACTTGTTACATGACCATTTGACATGACATAGGTGGAGTAAGCCATCAAAGATTAAACCATTTATCCCTGTCACTAACACACATTGACTAGAGTTGTGCTCTCAAAATACAGTCACGAGTACGAGTTAAGCACATGAACGAGGATATCTTAACGCAGTGCCTATTGCTATTTTTGCCGCATATCTTTAGCTTTCTTTCTAAAGTTTATACACAACGTCTAATAAGGAATGGTGACGCGAGGACGCGACACGAGCCAACCTTCTAACTTGTCTGGTGTTGGTGATTGAGTGGTTTATCGCCAAAGTACAGTCGACAAGCTGTCATACCCCAGAGGTGTCACTTTCAGGTGACTTGAACCGTCTCATTTATCATATTATCTATCATCCTTCTTCTTGGAAAGAAAAAAAATCTCCAGGGAGTTGATTGTGAAACCCAAATAAGTTGGTAAAAGTGCTTGAAGGATTGGTTCGTCGTCCTCACAATGCATATAACCTTGCTTGTAACTGTGTACTCGTACTGTACTGTTACGCGTGAAGATGTATCTCAAGAGACAGGATGCGGATGAAATGCTTAAATATGCACGTGCAGTCGTGCACCCAAGTTTGCAGATTTCTTTCTTGTTGCTGTACGGTAGTTTAAGCGTTTTTCTCATGCCTAGTCGCTTGTTTCAAGAAGTTTTAGGCAGAAAGGAATTTACTTAAGAAATTGCTCACTTCCTTCACATTTTATCAGCAAAAAGTATAAGGCATAAAAAATTAAAGATATAGCAGAATAATGTGAAATATCAAGCTTAAACTCAAAACTTTACAACAAATATTTACTCTCAAAACAAATCGATCCATTGTTAAGCCTTTGTACAGCTACATAAATTCAATCTAATCTAGGTCCTCGAGTAAGTATGATAGAAAGATTTAATTTGTAAAAAACTTTTAAGTCTTCGAAGTAATTTGGAGACGGAAACAATGTAAAATAAGAAAATAACGGCTTTTGTAGTTTCTCGCAACATTTCATTGTGGCTCTTTTTAATTAAAAAACGCTATACAGTTTTAGGCAAAAATAATAATAAAGTATGCATTGAAGTAATAATGTCAAAATAACATTAAATTATTATTTCAAAAAGTGGCTTTTAGTATCGTCGGGAGGTATATTAAATGGATCGCTGAGCAATTATAACATTGACTAGGTGAAACATCTAGTTAACATTACATCCGAAAGTGTGCCAAAGAGTACTTAAGGAAAAAGATTGCTAAACTGGATCCTCAAAACTGTAACCAAAAATATGCTGAAAGCTGAATTAACCATGTTCGACAGAAACATCAGCGAGAAAAGTTGAAGCAAAACGTACTCCTCGTTTTTTCTAATAATAAATCGCTTTCTAGCTTTATGGTAGCTTGAACGGTTTGAACGGTTTTTGAAACCGTTCGATCGTTCGTTCAATATTTTGAAAACCGATCGTTCCTTTTTTATTTCCATTTCGTAAAACCATTGTATCGTTTGTTCGCGAACGATCGTATTTCCGTTCGCGAATGGGTTTTACCTCTGTAAAAACCCAAAGATAAATTTTAAAAACCTAGAACTCATAGAAAACAAGGAGAAAGTCAAGGCGCAAAGATAAAGTCAGTAATAATGCTTAAAATGAATTTACCAAAAACTTTGACCTTAACTTCAATAAATCCATGGGGTTAAAGATTCTTGTACATTTTGCTAGACTAATTGACACCTACGCATTCATGGTTTATCGTATTACTGGCACAAATGACCTTGTTAGATGAAACGCTTTATATTTGTACTGTACTTTTTTCCGCAAATAAAGGTTTAAAATAATTGAGATCCAAATTAAGAACTCTCTATAACTGCCCTATTTAATATCGACAAAAGTGACAGTAAGTTTGACGTAGCAAATTTTACGAATAAGACGAACTCAACACGGTCGAATTATCCCCTTTCTCCACAAGATAATTACTTCTTGATCTATTGAGGGGAACTCAGGAGGGATAAATATTTCCTTACAGTTCCAATTACTTGCTCGATTCATTGTTAGGTAATAATAAGTTAGTTATTTGAGGTTAGATTTTATGAAAGGAAATAATATAGTAGGTCAGAGAAGTATACTATTATTATGCTTGAAATATCTGCATGTCAGCGACTACAGGCTTTACCTTTACGGTTCCTTTACTTATATTGGCTTCGACATCCGTTTGGCATTGGCATCAGCATCAGCCTGCAGGCCTCCATTCCTTTTAGGCAAAAATAAATAAAGACGTTGTACTCTTGAAGATTGGAGAAAGATGATAAAGACTTGGAGTCTGAATGAATACCATTGTGATTGAAATGCACAGTGGATATGAGATTCCTGCACTTTTTGTGGTTGGTGAAGGTGATGGTTGGTAGTGGAAGTGGTGACAGATGCCAAAGGGAAAGGAAGGAGTAATCTGTTAGCGAAATCTAATATGCTCCTGAATAATGACTCCTTTTTGGCAAACCGTTTGGTTCATTTTGATTGCTGCTTTCAGATCCCTTTCTGCACAGTTTGCTACCATAACTAGATGTATCTGGCGTGGTCCATGGGCTTTTTTCTAAGCGTCATAATATTATACTTAGGTATAATTGGAATTGGGCTTTTCATAAACAGATAAATTGATTAAGAAGTTTTTTATGACGGGGTTATTATTTCTTAAGGTAACGAGTTATTTTTAGCTGAAAGATAATGATTTATTCCTTTACTACTAAACTCCAATTTAGTTCAGTTTCTACTAAATAAAATATTTAATGGTGACTACAGTACGTTGTAAATACAGTTCATTCACAAGATATATTAAATGTAGGGTAACGCTTAGATTAGTTATCTAATTAGGAATACGATTGTAAACCCTTTTAGCACAATTAACTGAGTGCACACCTTACAGAACGACACTATCTTTACCACGGTGACGTCAAGCAAGTTAGGTCCACGCTGGTAATTGATGCAATTTCGAATTTCAATCAATATAATTAAAGACGGGAACTTGATGACAACAAAATAAAAAGGATTGCAGGGTCAGTTGCAAAATAAAATATATTAACTTCGAGCGTCACCGACGCCTACACATGGTCGTAAAGTAAAGCTTTCACTCGCTAAGGAACATAATTCAATCCAATCCAAAAGCCAAACTCATCAATAGTCTCTCAATCTCATTACTGTTAGTTACACTGCAATAGTTAATTTGTGGCAGAGTTACCCTCCCTAAACCCTGACAGTATAGTGCTACCACAGATTTAGATTATAGTGCTACGCACTTGCCGATAGTAGTAGTGGAATCGGGCCACTAATTTAGTTATTATCTCCACTCTATTTAGGTGAATTACAGAATTCACGTACGCTTAACCAACCAACCAACCAACCAATTACTCAATTGTGTTTCTTATATTTACTCTATTTACACACTACCCGATTCTATTCTCTCATTCGGCATAACATGCCTAATAGCAATTTCTAAAAAAGCCGTAAATTATGGTCAATTTGCCAACGAGTACACTACAATAATCCTCACCTTTGGGATCTACAGTATACCGTAGATATGCATGATACCTACATTGAATGGAAGGATGTGAGCTCATAAGACAAGCACTATCTCTAAAAGAGAAAGTTTGTCTAATAGAATATTACTTCTTTCTTTTCTGCAAAACGACTTAAGTTGCCTTACTTTCGGCAGAATATTGCAGAAAATATTAAGCCAGCTAAGCTCAGACTCAGACTCAATGTTATTTGCATGTTTAAGTGCCGTTCAGTTCCTCATGAGTTCCTTAAAGCTTCAACAAATAACCAAACTTTCACCACCTTCAAATCGCTAATGTTTAGTTAATCCCTGTAATTACAGTATAAAATGACTAACAACCAATTCCAATTTCTCAAATTTAGCACGCAACAGTTTTCAAATGAACTCTAGAAAACAAATACCAAATCCAACAGTATTCACAAGATAAATTGCTTTGTGAACACCTAGCAGAGTCCAGCGTCAAGCCAATTATATTGTTGTTTTTGCTTACTTGGCATGAGTATAGGTAACTATCTATAAGAAGCAGCAGTGGATGGAACTTGTATGCATTCTATAACGTTTAGCAAGCCAACCTCTAGTTAGAAGTAGTTAGGGTTTATCTTTTTTGCGACGTAAATAAAACAAACATACCTAAACCTGGCATTACTAAATTAATACTAGAGACTAACCAAACCTGAAAATCTTTTCTATCCAATTCATTCATAGCCATTGTTCTGACACGAAATGTATGTTGATTGCATGTTAGAACATGTATTGGGTTCCGTCACGCAATAAGACCATTAATCACTATTCACTATGCAAATTTCTGGAATTTTTCCTGGAACGTTTTTATATTTTATATTTTGACTCTACTTTCATCTTTTAGTATCTATCATTAAGGAATCATAAAATCATGAAAGCATGATTTTTTGCTTAGACAAACTGATCGTAAAGAAAGAGAATACGGGAGAATATAATTAATCATGATGAAGTAGTTCTTTGTATTAACTATTGGCTATCCATTTATTAAGGAAAAAACTTTACAAACATTTTGAAGGAGTATTTCAAAAAGATATGACTGTATTAAGACTGCAAAAGGAAAGGTTGATGTGTTAGAAAGGATCACGGCTCCTATAGGTTTTATGCGATGCATCTCATCTTCTACATGATCACAACTTTAAAGTGATTTTAAAGCGTTTGAATAATTTAAATTTTTTTTAGCTACTCTTTAAAGTAAAAGGAGTTAGTGATAAGTGTACTACTAACATCTAATCCAATCCTACGGGATTTTGAGCCGAAGTAATCTATCTAGCAGATAATCTAAGTAATTCTTAATGTTGATATTAACTAAGTATATTTTACTGTAAAGAACTGGCCTGCTTCCTTTTCTGAACAAGTACTGAAAAATATAAGAATTAGACTTACTAATACTCCATTAAAATAATGGGTTTCTAAGTTCTGCTCGGGATTTCACTCAGGGGTTTAGTGAAAGCCTTGCCTATGCAGAAAGTAAAATGATCCATCAAGAGTCGTAAGTAACTGTTGGATTAGATTCCAAACTGACATTTTAATATCCCTTTCACAAAAAATGGGCTCACGTTTACAAAGATAGTTAGTATAAGGCACGGCCAGTAGAATTACGGCGTATTGGCAGCAAAGCATTTCTTTATTTAATAAAAAGGACTCACCAAGCATTTTAAGAACGCGTTGTTGTCCAACTTCCCTTTTGTGGCTGCTGAGTGACTTCCTTAGTCGAATTTTGCTTTCTTTTACCCGACTCGCATTTCTCAGCGTGAATCCGATTAGGCAGTACAACGCTGTGATGAGTATCATTGGACCGACAAAAAATACAAATGTCGCTATTTCAAAAGAGTGCTCTATTACTACTTTTTTCACTGTGCAAATTACGGCCGTCCTGTTTGGCCCTATTTGGATGGTATCCAGGCCTAATTGGAGCGCCTGTAAATAATTACAATCATTACAAGCATTCTTATCAGAAATAAATCATTTATTTTGATATTATAACTATTTACTTTATCTAAAGACTTAGTTGAGAATAACAAGGGATGCAATTAGGTAGAAAACATGGCTAAGTACTCCCGATTAAACTGTAGGCTGATAGGCTTTTAGGAGTTTTTCTATTGAATCTTTGACAGTACCTTTTTAGAAAAAAGTACAATTAAGCTGTCAAACTCTAGGTCCACGCTACTCTATCCTCCTACGCTCACAACTGTAATTGTTCACTTACTTCCTGTGTATTAACTTTGGGAAAATAGAGTCCATGATTACTCTCAAATATACTCTTTACAACCGATAGGGAAGTGGTTTTATTAATTTCTAATTTTGTTCAATGCCCATTTGTTTTTACGGAAATATTCCACCGGGCAATAAGCGCTTGAGGATACACTTGCCGTTAATCCGTCCGTCCATTTTAAACCTGCATATGCCATTTAATGCTACAGGTTGTAGAATAGAAGTACGAACTGATTTACTTCGGTTTTTTGCATAAAACATGCGGAGAAACCAGTTTTTATTTCGTAACTTTAATACAAGAATTCAATGTGCGATTCACCAAAACAAATCCTCACTGATGATTCAAGACTTTTCGTGGAAGTTTCTATGATAAGCATAAATTTCTAGCTCGCTTCTGGTTACTCACTAAACTTTTATTCACTACTAAACAATAGAGAAGCTTGTCATTGAGAATTGTGAAGGGACAATTTTTCCAATTAGCGAAGTTAAATATAAAAGGATTTCGTTACACTGTAAATAGATTGCAGAACAAAATCAATAATTTTCTTTCATAAATATAGCAGCCCCTCCCTTATTATTTGCTTTTCTACAGTGAAGTAAAGTATATTAAGAAATTCATGAAGAAAGTAAAAAGAAATCCTATGTTAAAAATGCCTTCTGTAGTTATGTAGTTGTCTTACCTGGGGAATGGCCAAACAAATGGATAAAATCCAAATGATCAATATCTGCCGGACAACTCGAGAGAGTTTATTTTGCCATTTCTGAATCATAAATGGTCGACAAATGGCCAGGTATCGTTCCACCGTAAAAGCCGTAATAGTCAGTACCGTTGCATTACTCGACGTTTCCGCAGCCATGCCCCTGCCAATGCAGAACGCTTCTCCAAAAACATCTGCCAAAGAAAAGCCAAGGATCCAAATCATAATTAATATTAGATACAAGTGAAACCTTTGTCCCAAAGTTTTAATTAAATAAATACTTTCTTCCTCGTAAAAGGACAGTGCAGTGGGAGGAAACCTTGGAAAAGGAAATGAAAGCACGGATGGAAAAGGAAATAAATAAAAATAAACTCGACAATAAATTGCATCTGTGCCACTGCCGAGAACCCTTAGAAAGACCAAGAGCTTACCCGGATAACGCCTCCAAATTGACTGCATTTCTGCAGGTAGTCCGGATAACAAAAGGAGTAGATCTGAGACAGCCAGACTGAACAAATAGTAATTCGTCGTGGTATGAAGATATCGCGACCTTATGATAACAATACATGTAACAACGTTGCCGAGCAGTCCAAGGATGAGAATAATCAAATAAATCACAGTGATGGGAACGGTTATGTAAAGAGGATCACGGACAGGCCAGTAAGAAGAGGCCCCCATTGACTCGTTCATGTAAGAGTCTCTATCCTCGTCAAACAATGTGTCTCCACCCCCTTGACTATTATTTATGTCCACTATTCCTGCCTCACCATCGTTGCTTCCGATCATAGCAGAGGATGCGGATGCTAATGAGGACACTGCTGCTTTTAAGTAGCTTGGGAGATTTGTCTCTATCGTTGCAGAGCTCATGAATACATCTCGAGTAGCGGCCCACACGTCTTCAGTAGCGTTCTCTTCTCGATTGCCGAAAAATATCAACTTCCCGATGTCATTTGAAGGGGTTGATATCGAGATCATTGGATTCATACTACCGTTGTTGTTAGAGTTTTCTTGATCCGATTCCAACTCCAACCTTCCTTCTGTACTAAATGGAGTCCCTGGAGAGAAAAAGACAAGGGTAAGTAGGTTAAAGTTATTTTCTAAATGGTACCGTAGCACTGCACGGGCCTTTTCAAGGGAAGTAAAAATGATAGTGAAGGTAATATTCATCCAGTTAAAGCCTGCTGGATCGAATCCTTCAGTGCATTGCATAAAATAACTATTCTGGCCGTAAGGTATGTTCAAGGTTTAAATGAAATACGGGTTCTTTTACTGTTTTATAAAGCTGGTCTTCGGAATAAAAAAAATACTAGTACTTATTGTATTTGATTAAGACGTTTTAAAAACTGAAATGGTTTTAATGAGGCCCTTGTGTATTGTAAATAGGATTGAAAGAAAGTTCAAGGAAAAGTTGGATGTTAGATATTTGTCCGGAAGAAAGTCGTAGAAAGGTGTTCTGTCTCTTGAGAAAATATTAAAGTAATGCAATCGTATATACACTGATGACTCCGTCCTACTGAAGTTGCTACTTTTTCGATAGGATAGATCTCAACAAGGATATTCATACAAAGACTCCTCATTTGTAGAATAGAAGTAGAATGCTTGAAGGCATATTATTCTTTTAAAGTTATCTTTTAATATACTCCAATTCAATAAGTATTAAAGATAGTTTGAGAATTCATTAGTGACTAATTTGCAGAAAGATACAATCTGGTTCTGGTAATACAAGATCCAAATAACCAGCAGAAAAGAAAATGTTAAAACATTAATAAAACTAAACTTTATGTTTTTTAATAGGGGTTTTCCGAAAAAAGTTTCTCTAAAAAAACATAATAAATAAGTTCTACTGTCAAGTTATGTTAAACCCTTCAATTGCCGACTCTCGAGTCTCAAAACTTAAAAATTTAATAGGGGTCGGACTACTATACTATAATACTTGGAAATATGACAAGGGCAGATAGAATTAATTTATATAAAAAAGAAATTCGTTCACAGAAACATAACCCAAGGAATCTTTCAAACCTAAACTTTCTGGAATAATAATACAACGGAGAGGAGCTCTAGGTGAGCCGTTGACTTCTTCGCCGTCTGTCCCAGTGGCAGATCCCTGTGACAGTCCAATTAATTTTAGGACAAAAAATGCTACTACCACAAAGAAGCTATTACGGTTCAACTATTCATGTATGACCTCACTTTTAACTCACATGCTCAATACTAATAACTCTATTGTTTTACATAGCAAGCCTCATTACTTAATTCCATAAATTCACTAAGCCCTTCGCTCTAAACCCAATATAAGGTTTAGTAGCATTACCGAAATGCGTAGGACATCTTAATTAATTCCAGTAAAAATACACATTTTATGCACAATCACACACAATAGTCCTCAGGAAAACAAATACTTCAGCTACTACCATACAGCTTAATTCACTCTGAGTGTACACGGTTACGTGCCATGAGCAGTTTTACTTCAAATCCGAAAAAAGTGAAATGATTATATGCTCTTTTGACTTGGCTTGGCCTAGACAAAAACTAGTAGAGCTATTTCTCAAAGTCATTCTTGCCAATTTTTCTGCTGGGTTTAGTTTTTGTTTCAAAGGATTATTAATGACTGAGTTTGCTCACGTCAACTTGGCTGATTGACTTTGTACTTTAGTGGTTTAAAAGGTTAGCAATTTATCTGTCAGAATCTTCCCCACTACTTGCTTGTACTATATAGGATTGATAGATTTAAGATTGCGTCATTTTCATACGTATATTGTTCACCTTGGCTTTGATGCTTTTTATTATTTGCTACTGCACCACACATATACACAATAACGGACTAAAATTGTGCACAACCTTCTGGCTTTGAGAACGTTTAAAAGATACTTTCCAGAATGAATAAATACACTGAATCGAGCCATAAAAGCCAGCAACTCTACAAACGGTGTTCACTTGCATATATTATTTTACAGCGCTTTGCTTTTTCTTCTTGCGTCAAAATAATTCAGTGGACAGAGCATTTAAAGCCTCTTCAGGTTTTTTTAGTAGCAGACTTTACAGCTCATTTAAATTCCAGGTACAAACTTTTCAAACTAACTCGGTAGATATGTATTTATTGCATATACAGTCAGTAATAATCACAGATTATAATACTATCGTAGCATAGGTTTAGACTACTTAAGGCTTGTCTACTTCAAATATAGTTTAGTGGATGTACGAAGTAGTAAAATAAAAACAAATCGATTAGTAAATTGCTAAAACCCTCGTGAGTAGGAGAGTGGTTTATAATGAGAGCAATCATTAAATGAACAGCAATTGAGTTTGAGTTTTTAATAGTAGCCTAATAAGTACGACATAGATGACCATACATTGTGGGTTGTGGATGAGTTTGAACGGGTTGCGTGCTGTGTCGAATCGAATGAGTCGTGTTCAATATTTTACGATGGTTTGCTCGCTATATTTATGGCTACATTACTATACTTGAAATTGACACTTTTAATCTCAATTGTTTCATTTATCATGATTAAAGTAGAATGCACACGGCTTTGAAATGTTTTAGTAATATTTGATTTGTTAATAAATCAAGATTTATGATTTCTCGAGAAATCTCCAAGAAAATGTTTTGATTTTTCGCAACTCATTAAATCTAAAGAGCTTAATATACTGGCTTTAAGACTTATAATAGTGGGCTTTTGTGACCAATGTGTTTTGTGATGATATAAGGTTAACTGAAAGCATGTAAGTAAGTTTTGAGGAGATTGAAAAGTTTCGTAAATTGTAATCTGAATCTTCAAGTGGTACTCAACCTCTTTGTTGGAAACTAGAGGCTCTATAACATGTTAGATTGCTAGAAGTTAGATTCACGACAAAATTAATTTACGAAGATGTAAGTACCAGGATAAATAGAACAACACTCGCAGTTTAATAGATTCCTGCTGAAGTATCTTGTTAATTAGAAATTTCTAAAGTTTGATATACGAGCCTGAGAAATTAATCCCAGTACTTTGGAAACTTCAACTGCTGAAATGTCTTTCGATTAGATAGGAATAAGAATTAAAGAATATATTGTTTTAAATTAAACTAGGGTGTAGTGTAAAACTTAAAGTCTCTTTGTCTCTTCAGGAACAATAGAGTAATGTAATGTTAAGGAAGTCAATTAAAGAAGTGAACAAAGCAATAATCGGGAACGCAAAACTCCGACATCTTATTCGAATTAGACTCACACGACATCGAGGTAACCACTTAACTCATCTTCTAAACACAAAACTCTTAACCTATTAACGGAGTCTGTTCCATATAGATACAATTTGGCAAGAAACAGTACAACCCAACTTATAATCTACATTGTTTGTAGAAAATATTCAAAGCTGAAACTCTCCCAGAATTAGACTAGAATAAAATTAGGAAGAACCAAATTACATGAGCATGAGCTGTCTAATTACTACTCTTCGTCGTGAAAGTTCAAAGAAACTCAAACTAGTAATTAAAGAGAAAGGGATGGATGCATATGGAATCAATTTTAGCCGTAAGGAAAAACGCCAAGAAAACATCGTACTATCATAGTTAAAATTATGGACAAAAGTTTAAAACAAAGGTATAAATCAAATTGCTATCTAAAACACGTGAGGATTAAATTTGGTCTTGGACTGTGCAATATGCAAGCGGTTTTAATTATAGTTCTAAGTCTGTATAGCGCAATCAAATAAAGGAGGGCAAGATTTCAAACAATTGAAATGGAACTGAATGCATATGACCACTAATCAAACCAGCTCTCATCCGTAAGATGCGACACGGATGTTAATTATAATTTACGTCTTTTTGGTATTGAGTGCATGGATGGAAAACGACTATGCATTGATACCTTATTCCACCCACATGCAATTTTGGTCTTTCTTCAACCGCTGAGAGCTATTAAAGTAAAAACAATTACGATGCGATATATCTAGCAAAAGCCGAGTTGAGGTGAGTTCAGATCAGAAACGCATGCACATTAAAGTTGGGAATTTTAATTTATTTTTTTAATAGTATTAGACAATAAAATTACGTACTTACCAAAAGTAGAAGATGCTAAAAGTTTGTGCAAAGCCGAACGAGCCATTACGTCTGGAGTGAAATATCTGCTTGAAGATTTAAGATGGTCTCTAGCTCATGGGCTATTTTGTGATATGCCTCTGTGACAGAAAGCACGATTAATTGACACTCATTAACGAAAATCTTAAGCGCTTGTTTGTTGGCACATTGAAAAATTAACGTTTTAGCACCTTTCCTAATCCCGAAAAGTGGATATGGAAATGTGAACTGGGAACCGTGGTAGATGAAATCTGCTTTCGTAAGTGAGTTATTACTGTAATAGGTGAAAAGCCTTTTGACGTCTCAATGTCGGTCTCGAGCTGCCTCAGTTCGCGTAGTTTTATTGTGTATAAAAGCTTTCTCTACAAATCCATCCACTTTATACGTTACGTTACACTCAAGTAAGCTCAATTTACAATATCTCATTTGATTCACATTTCACACTTGAGGTTCGATCACTGCCAATAATTCAATTGTTTTAATTGATTTAACCTGATCTACTCTGTATGCTTTCGCTTATTCAAGTAAATATTATTTCGTGTGTAGAATTTTTCTTTAAACGACAATTCAAGCCAAAAGACAGCTCTTTGATTTATAAAAACGCTCTGTACTTTCACTAAAGTAAAAGTTTAAAAAAGTTAGTTTTTAAGGAATTGCTTTTTAACTCCAAGTGGTGAGCAACCGACTAAATAATTTGGGTTAAACAGGTACAGATATTATATTATATGCATTTCTGCTTTGTTTAATTCTAAGTGAAGTTGGACGACTGAGATGTAAAGTGAGACTGAAGGGGAAAGGGAAACCAGCCGACGTTTCATGGGAAAGTCTCACTCAGGCTTTGGAATTGGACTAGCAACGCAGTGTTTTTAGAAGAATCTGAACAGGGCTCTTTATATGGGCGATTCACATTCTTTACCTAACAGACAGGATGTATGAAAAGGAATTGTTTGAAAAACGGTTTGACAATTGTCCGTCAAAACTGAAACCGTAGCGGTCAACAAGGTCATAAATCCAACCTTCAATTAAATTTGATTGGATTAGAAACTGTTGGTAGAATAAAGTACCTATCCGGATGTAGAGTTAAATCCCATTATTGATTTTTAATTTGTATTCATGAGGTATTTTTGTAAAAGGCTACGGGTCATTTTCCACTCCACACACAAGTGGTATGGTATAGAGAATTTTCAGGAGAGGAGTGTTAGGGTGTGATGGAGTTTCAAGTTATCAGGATTGATTTGGATTAGGGAATAGAAAATGTAAATTGGAATGTAAATTTAGCTCAATATGGATTGTATAATGTAGGAAATTCAATTTCAAATAGCAATAAAGGACATTCTGGCTAAAATTGGCAAAAACGGAGAGCACAACAGAAATTGTTGTTATACAATACATGACGAGTAAAGCATATTTCTAAAAATTTACAGAATAAATCTGTAGAACTGCCTATTTGTCCTAATAAAAAAACTTTCAGTTTCAAACCAGAAGATCTAAACGGTTCTCTGAACGTGTAAGAAGTCAACTAGAATTGGTAAAGGCTTTTAATGTTCATAGGATTACAATATAAAATTTGCGGATAGATTCCATCGGGATTTGTCTTTGTTGTGAGGTTCTGAAAATGAATTCCAGCCAAATATAAATAGATGCCTGTTGTTCATTTACCACTGGAAAAGGTTCTGGAAGAGACGTTTCATTTCTATCCATCCGCTGTGCCGAGTAGCATCGAAAGTAAACACAACGATTGCTGTTGCAGAATCGCTCGAAACCACATAATGAGACTTTACAGAAGTTGACATGTTAAGGGGAAAACGCTGGAATAGAAGGTTTCGGATTCTTCGTTAAGCTTTGAAATCTTCTTTAAAAGATTGGATATCAAACAATCATGTGCAGAATTTCTCCTACAGGTTTTCTGCAAATCCTTTCACTTAAAATCATGTAATGTTTCCCCTGAAAGGATGTCTGACGGTTAAATCTTTCCAGGGTTAAATAGTAAGCTGGTTCACATTAGTTATTTCTGGCCCGGCTTGTGTTTGTGTATATGAAATGAAGTAGAAATGTCAGCACTACTGAGCTGAAGTGCAGTAATGCATCCTTTGACACTCTTTTGTTTATGCTCTCTTGCAGTATTACGTGTAGAATGAAATTTATTGCGACGTGATGGTTCTTTAAAAGCTAGACTCAAGAAGAGCAAGCCTCTGAATCATTATACTTACCATTACTCTGCAATTCCATCAAGTATCAGCTTCTGGTTCACATAAATCGCCAACATGCTATTGCGATTACGATGTGATATTGACGTTTACAAACTGACTCGAAAGTAAACTTAGCTTCATTCCTTTTCTTCGTTGTGTTAAAACTTACTATTTATCAGATCAATTATTATTATTTCCGTAATTCCTCGTATATAGGCCACCCTTGTTAACATAGCCGCATGTCTTTGTCTAAAAGCTAAACATTTCTGATCAACGGGAACGGGTTTTTTATTATTGAAGAAAGGGTGAATGGAAATTTTGTTTAATGATGCCTTCACTATTCGTCTGTTTAGAGGGAGAGCTGTATACTGTCTTGAATATTAGCCAAGACTACTATTAAACTTGTGACCTTTTTGAGGGTCAAACTTAACATACAGTTAAATATGATGGGCACTCGATTAGTAATAGTAATATTAGGCTACTCCGTGAGACAATGCTTTTAAGTATTGACAGTATTCTTACCTAATTTAGACGGAATTTGTTCTTATAAAAAATTTAAACATCTAAGTGATAGTTTCAAATCAGATAAACATGTTCGTATACTACGTAAGTTACAACCATTCACCGCACAGGCTATTTCAATAGTTGAATTTAGTTCCTGGGAAAATAAATATACCTTATTTTACTATCTTCAAATGATTCAGATCTTCAACCGAATGTAATAGATGAATATTAATTTTAAGTCTCTCTTGGTCGAATTTGTAAGTTCTGGTAGATACAAATAACCTACATTTAGTGTTTTCTCATCAATCATAATCTCAAGTATACTCATCACTGGGTATCAAGAGCATTTTAGCTTAAAATGTAAATAAAGTATCTACTAGAAAGGGAAAGCAAAGCTTCCGGTATAGATCAAGTCGTTGAAGTTCCATAAATTCAAACTTAAATACAATGAACAATCTAAAAGCACTCAAAATTAGTCGAGGATGCTTGTACAAAACGAGAGAGGCCAATTAAAAACAAAGTGTATCTAAAAGGTCCAGCTTCTTCACAAGATACGGCCCTTCTAACAGGCATACTTTTTGTATAGCTTAACTAACAACCTTCATTCAATGACTGATAATCCTTTTTCTACTAAATAGTAATAATTTTAGCTAAAGTTCCCTAAGCCTTTTACTAATTTGCATATTTTATCCTCTTCTCATTAACTACTTCAAAACTCTCTCTCTCTCTTAAAAGGGGCTCTTCAAGCAAAACGTGTTGTCTGTCAGTCACTTTAGCGGATCAAACTCTTACGGCATTTACTCCAAAGTGTTTAAACCGAGGAAAGAGCAAACTTGGCTAGATGAACAAAGCCAAAACTTGTTACAGTTTTAATCCACAACAAATCTAAAAGATTTCACAAAAGAGGACAACGAGTGGCTTTGTTTAGTGATATATTATAGTATTTTATAGGGCAGAGTAGGACTATAGATTATTATAGAGGGTAATTAAAGTAAAAATGAGGATTTTGTGGCTGTTGACCAAAAATATGGTCTGTATGCCATTAGCAAATCTAATCATAATAGATCCATTCATTCCTTCGAAACTTTTTGCAGAAACCATAAAGAAGACCACTAAGTTTATGAGATTTGGGTCCTATGTCTCTATCGACGAACAGACAGAATTCTAACTTTGTTCCTGAAAATTGAATCCTCTAAAAGTGCAAGATACGTTACTACACTTTCATCGGCCTTTCCGCCTGCCTGCTGAAAATAGCTGGCATCTGGAAACAGTAATAATCAAAACATAGGCTGCTTTATTACAGAATAAAGAAACCATCACTTCCTCTGCAATTCACTGCCTTTTGGTAAATGTAATTGCAAAAGTTTGTTGCTGAAAGTCATTAAAATCAAGATCAACCAGTCATGGTTTGAAGGATTACGATGGGTAGATTAATTGGACGGACGAATGTCGTTAATGTTCCAGAAATCGTTCTGGTCCGGAGCTGTACAGCACCCATAAGTTACATTCACTATTTTGGGCTTAGCAAGCAGGTGCACGATTTCACTAATTATTATTATTATTACCAAGCACTGTTACACTCATCTATGCTAGTATAATAAATGGTAAAGCATTGAAGAATTGTGTAGTGAGTTTTAAAAAAAATTCTTTTTAGTGTTATCAAATCGCGTTCACTTCATCAATCACGTTTGGTTCTTATCCTTGCCTGGACTACTTACTGGCGTCAAATTGACATTAATACCCTTCACAGAAAGCAAGTTTCACTATCATGAGATCATGATCAACGGGCATCACCATATCTCCATTACAAGCCAAGACAGAAAGTTACATGATGTTGCTTACTCCTTTCTCCTAAAATAGTACGAGCACTACTAAAAAATGTAAAGTGCACTTACTTTAACCCTAAATGATTTTTGCAAAACATAAACCTGAGTACAAAAGTGTAGCACGTTTATCGATAAAACTTGACTAGAGCTCTGAGTGAGAAGTGAAGTGAAGACAAGATCCTGCCTAACGAGAACTCGGCTTAGTTTTTGTAAAACCCGACCTTGTTCTTTCCTTCTGCTTGGTTTTTGTTTCTATTAACTAACACCCATTCTAGCTTCCTAGTTTTCTTGAAGCTGTCTTACATAAAGTTTTATAGTTAGTGTGAGAGAAATATTGAGCTCTGCCAACCTTCTTAAACAATTCATAATGTCAGGCACATGCATGCCGGGTACTTTCTCCTGTGTTGTGGCTGGTGTTACTCCATCATCATCTCGATTCAATTTGTTTTATTTTATGAGCCTTTCTTCTGTCCCTTCCAGGGTCTACTGTAGCAACCTAGCAGGATTTTTTTAAATCGTTTACTTAAAGTGGTACCCCTTTACGTTCATGTGTTCATGGGTGGGTGGTTTAATAAAATTAAAAAGACTCAATTATTAACTTACCCTAAACTTTAATCACTTGTATTTCATGGCATACCCAACACTAGACTAGTAAGTACAACTGACTAAGCAGTTCTGAAATAAAATGTTTATATTATGAATGACAATAGCTGTGCTGTGGTGGAGTTCTTTAATTTTAATAGTACGAGATAAGTAAAAGGGAAATTGAATAATAGTCCGAAACGTCAGTTTTAGAAATACAGGCTTTTATCTTTCCGAAGATCTGCAGCGTTAGCAGCAGCAGTTCTTTCCGTTGCGCTGTTGGAAATTCAGTCTGCTCCTGCTTTATTGGCTATACATTTTTTAGCTTTTCGGCTTTATATACCATGTGTTACATCGTCCATCATCAATCGCACACGCAGAAAAGTATGCCAACAGATGCATCAAATATCGTATTTTTCGTTTTAATGCTCCTGGGGAATTATTAATTCGAAGGAAAAATTTTAAATCGTATTAGCATGGGTAACATAAAAAATGTTCACTTTAAACTTAGAAGGAGGACATTAAACCAGGGGAACTATTTCGTAGAGGGGTATTAAAACGGGAAATACGGTACCGCAGTTAACTACTTTGAATGAACCTGAAGAATTCTGAATTGGACTACGAGTCTAGAACGTTAAAAGAATATTTAATACGGAGGTTATGCTTATTAAGGGGTGAAAACCCCTTTATGTGAATGCTCTGTCATGCTGGCTGGCTGGCTGTCCGTCAGAGCGATAACTTTCGAACCATTCAACTTTTTTGAATTCTGTTTTCGGATTTAAGTTCTTGGGGTCAAGAAACTCTGCGAGTTCGTAGATGGGCTAATTCGGTCATACCCCCTGGGGGGTGGGGTCAAAGGTCACAAATTCGTCTATGCTAACCCCTATCAACCATGGTATCGTTGGAAAGGTACTAGGGCATTTCAAAACAAGTATCAAAATTGTTCTGCGACACTCAGGTCAAAAGTGATGACCTAGCGAGGGCCAAATGGGGGAAGGTGACACTTTACTACCAACTGTACCGACAACCGTGACAACTTCATCGGACCCTATTTGGGCACCCCCACTGACCTTGGTCTATTGTTATGACCTTGCGAAGGTCAAATGGGGCAGTCTGAGACTCTACTACCAAATGGTACCCACAAGCTTGACAACTTCATGCAACCTTTTTTTGAAACTTTTGTCTCCGGTTGTCCACATTTTTTACCCAAACACCCCAAAAGTTTTCAAAAATTTCTCACAGTGCCCCCAAACCTCAGAATGTCTCACATTGCCCCCAAGACCACAAAATGTCTCAACTTGCCCTTAAAACTTACGGTCTATCGATCCGTTTTCACCCCTTTGTTACGCCCGTTTACAACGGTTTATTTAGCTGTACGATTCTAAGAACAGTTGGAGATCTCATAGAATTATAAATAAGCGAACGTACTCGTCTCTTGAAGCAGTTGATTTATGACACTAACCAAACTTTCAAACAGTTAAGGCAATTGCAGTTGCAGTATGATTTAAATTGAGCAATTTTGCAGTAAGTTCTCTTACAGAATGGCTTGAAAATTCATTGAATCAGTACCCTGTCATTTTATTTGAAAGATATGGTTTATTTGCAAGATAAAGAAAGAATCTACCAGCGTAAAAACCTTATCCTTATCGTTCGTTCCTTCTTCTCCGTCTAAATCTACCTGAAGCACCAGCATTTTTATGAGTATACAGTCACACCACTATTGAAAGCTCTATTATAGTGTTGGTTTACTATGAATACATTTTTCTTTTCTAAGCATTTCAATCTTAGTCGTTATAAATCGCATATAAGTATTATTTCTTGAAAGTGTAGGACTAGACAGTTAAATATATTTCATTCTTATGGAAGCCTGAAAGTTTTGACTTTAATATAGTTGGAAACTAGACTGCCTAGTTGCAGTCGTAAATTGATGAGTACCTGCAAAGATGAAGTTTTCTGCATGCTTCGGATTTTTCTGAGGGCACCTTTCACCTGTCAAGCTCGAATAACTCCTGCATGAACTTTTCATACTTCAAGCCAAATTGATTTCTGGAGGTCTAGAAAATGCATGTTTAGCGTTTAGAACAGACTGATCACGGTATGAAGTCAACATCAACAGAGTAGTCGACGTCTTCTTTCATTTACACACCTCTGGATAGTCAATAAAAAAGGTAATTCGAAACCATAACAAGGGAAATTAGAAAAACGTTATTCGGTGTTTCAGCCTTTAAAAACGATCATCTACCATTATTAAGTTTGTTATAGCTCATGCGGCGGGTCAAGTGCTCTCATTTTTCAATGACTTTCATGTCCCCAGGCAGGAGGTGAGGGTCCTGGCGGAGGGGGCATGGGTGTGTCCAGGGGGTGGTCTCGGCAAAGTACCCCCCAGCAAAAGGACCCCCAAATAAAACCAAGTATCTCATCACTACTGTGATATGTGTTATGAGGAATAACATTAGTGGGGTTGCTGCGGAGTGGTAGAATTAAGGTAAGCGGGGTTGCTACGAAGTGAGGGTAAAAGATTAGTGATGTTGCTACGAAGTTGTAGAACTAAATAAGCGGGGTCACAACGAAGTGATGATTAGTGATGTTTCCATATGGAGTAGTAGATACCAGAGCGTAGAAGTAGGCTTCTCGCCTGCTGCCGTCGGAAACGGCCACCAATGTTTTACATACGATTTTAGCGGGTCCAGGCTAGTATTTATCTATATTTCGAAGTAAGCTTAGATTTTGAGTGGCCCCTAACTATGGAAGGACCATTATTGTAATCCCACAAAATCCGAAGAACACAGGCGTCCCTGTAGGGCCTTTTTAGAAAAAGCAATTAGTAGGAAATAAAGCATTGCGCCCCTGCAGAGGCATAACTTTATTACTTAATACTATACCCCCAAGGGACACATTTACTTTTGCAGGATCTTTAAGAAATTTCAGGTCCGCCCTATGCGCTTAATGTCCATCTGCGTATGTTTGCAAGTGCAATTGTGCATTTACTGTTAAAGTTTGCTTTAAGCAAAGTCCCTCACTATACGAAATATGACTTACCGTATTTCCGGAAATTACTCCCCATGGGGAGTTAATTTTCAATGGTCTCATTTGCAGGGGGAGTTATTTAGAGGGGGGAGTGAGTAATTTCCGGAAATACTTTAAGTATTTTAGCAAACTGTAGGCTGTAGGTACCACTTATGACGAATGACGTTCACACGGTACGGTGGTGTGCTCTAATATGGTCACTAAAACCGAATAATAAATCCATCATGTTGTATTGGTGAATCGTTTTAAAAAAATAGCAGAAAGAAGAAATACACTCACTCTTATAATAGATTTGCTAACATTGTACACAATGCAAACTTTCGCCATAATTTCAACTTTTATTTATTTGACAACATTTTACTTTTTTTTCTCCATCTTAATCCATCTTAGACGATTGACTTCACCTTTTAAAATGTAGAGGACATATTATTAAATGTTTTAGCTGTATTGAGGAATGACATATATGATCTTGCTATTGTACATATAGTTACAAAGATATTTAGAAAGTAGTCTGACATTAACACCAAAGAATATGCAGTGATAAAAACTTACCTCAAAATGTTTTGTGGACCCTTGGTAAGGTCGTGGCTCCTGTAAAACTGGTTTATAATAACCGAAATGCCGAATTCTATATGTTCCTGGAGTAACTGATGAGGTCAACTCCGTTGGTGTAGTGTTCCAGGTTATCGTCACTGTATTCAAAGTGCTTAAAGGCTTCAACAGTGCCCACTCAAACCTGGATGTTTTAAATAATTCACATAGTAGATAGAATCAAGTCAAATGCATTGTACCTCCAGAACTAACGGTGTCAAGTTCTGCTCGCGTTCTCATGAAGGATTGTATTGCTACCCATCTCAACTGGTATCTGAACTGAATCCTAATCGCTAACATTAAACTGAGAGTATGAGAAAGTCACACAGGTGGCAAAATCCCTATTTCCCATTTTAGTGTAGTATTTAACATCGAATTAGATTTAGTTGTACTTTGCTTTTTAAACGTAACAAAAACTTCCAGAAATTTAATAATTATTTCATGTTATACGGAATAATTATCACAAGTCTTGTCTGTTAAATAAATGAAACATATTAAAATGAGCTCCGTATAATACTTTCTCCTTTTACCACTAATACTACTAGCAAACATGGACAAATTGAACTGGGTGTTTATCTATCTGAATAAGGTACCTTTTAGCATCAAGGAACTAAAAAGAAATACAATTCGGTTATCCTTGCACGATTAAAGCTGGTTACCTTTTCTGGGTATGTGAGAGAGAGAGAGTCAATGTTTTCTTTCTGAGTAAAAGTTAATCATGCATTATGCCCTCAAGTCTATGTCGTTCTCGGACAAAGTGCAAAAAAGCCACCTTAGCTTACTTCAAAGATGCACCATTAAGTCCTGCAGTGAAAAGCTTTCGTATGCACTTACTTTGTGTCCCAATCAGCATCTGTTCTTTCAACGACCCATTCATTGGTTAAAGCATCCTGCCTCTCGATAAGAAAGAATGATCCTCCTCGCATAGGATTGTTTTGAGGATGGCCGGAAATAAAAACGGTCTTAAGGGTTTCGCCTATCATGACAGTCTGAGGAGGTTGCTGCCAAACGTCTCCGAAATCGTACAGGAAGGGAGTGGTGTCAACTACAATGGGTGGTACTAGATTTATCTGACGGTCCAAAAGATTCGGTGGAGTTGGTCCATCTGGAATACTTGTACCCTGAGTAAATTACCAAATATCATATTATTATTCCCGTTACTTTTACTCCCTGTTACTCGACGAAATACAATAGTTTCTTTGCAAATCACTACCGAGGTAATAGCTCGCTCGCAATAAACCCAAACCCAAACTGAACTATACTGACGACTAATTTTAGTCTACAAGATGTCGCTAAAACTTTATATCGCCGATTTAATAATATTTTCAAAATCAAGTGCAAGCAAATTGCAATTTTTCTCTAAATTTTCGACGGTTCATACACGTCGTCGACTACTAAACTAGGTAAGTAGATAAAAATAAAACATAAAAGGTGTGACAGTTTACAACCGTCAGTTATTTCTAGCACGCTACTTAAAAGTTTTCTCCACGGGAGAAAGGTGTGATATTGATATTATTATTACCTTCAAAAGGGCATCAATGAGTCTAGGATAATGTTGCATATAAGCATCCAAAGTATACGGGCCATAGACAGTAGATGCAGCCTCGTATCTCTGTTCCTGGTACTCTTCGAATGTTGTTGTGTAATGGGTGTAAACATTACTTAGTCCTGCAATGACCACATGGACATCCATTTCAGGGTTTTGGGCTTCTATTGCCAATTGTACAACTTTTCTTAGTCTTCGCCCAGCCATTGTTGTTAACTCGCCCGGAACTCCAAGAATGAAAAGGTTTCCTACTCGCAGAATTTGGGTTTCAATAATACTAGGAACCCACTCATAGGGCCACATAGTTTCACCAACGGCCAGCAGAATTGGTTTTGGTCTAAAATAATAGACAGGAAATGTTCCAAGATATTACTACAAATCACGAAGGTGCAGACACTAACGACTAATTTTATTCCGGATTTTAAATGCAGTCTCCCTATTAGGTATTTCTATCCCCTGTCCTCGGTTGGTGCTTGTTCAATATACTCTATTCCTGTGCTTTATTTTACATTCGATTCTGAAGAATCTCCCAAGAGGTATATAGTGTAGTTTTAGCTGTTTGTAGACAGTGTTAACTTGGGCATTGAATGACACTCTATAAAAAGTAAGCTGATTATTTGTACTGGAGTTTTTAGGTAAAGTTAGACCTTTTCTCCAGATTTATTTGTTTAATTGTGTTCAAGGATGCAAGTTGAAAGATCTTTTAAGTATAGAAGTTAAGGGAAGATTTAGTTGGGATTTTTAAGGCTTTTTTAAGATTATTAACCTTGTATGTGATTGGTTTGCATGTTAATTAGTTCTTAAAAAGCGTCTTTTTGTTCAAATGCTATTGACAAAAAAGTATTGTACTTTTAGAGATGTACCAGTGTAGTTGTCATTTTATTGAAAAGAGGAATCTGATTGATTTATAGAAAGTCTGAGTCTTTTTGTGTGAAATAAAGTAAGAAAGTAAGAGAAAAGTTGCTTAAGTTTCTGAGTATTTCTTTGCAGATTAAAGTAGGAATTTCTAGTCGATATTTTAACTTGGAAACAGGGCATTTCATGTAGGGAATGGCATTCCATTTTAAATAGTAGATTTTAAGTATAAGGCCACACCCCACCCCACAATATCAGAGATATATACCCTTCTTCCGGGTAGGAAGTTGCGTGGTTATCTAACAGATTCCATTGCATTTCCACTCGTACTTACATCCTTTATATAAAAGGATGACTTTTCCTTGCTAGTAAGTAGTTCTGGAATAGTAGCTGTGAACTAAACTTTATGTTATACTAACGAAGAAAAGTAACCATGATAAACTGTACTTTGTTGAAATTCTTTAGCAACTGCTAACGGTTTGTATGGAAAATGAGATGAAGAAAATAAAATAATGTGTTCGTAAACTACAAATTGCACTTTTAATTAGAATATAAATTAATTACTCTTCTAGAATCTTATGACTCCATACACATTTGTTTTTCTTTCATCATTTAGTCACTAAACAGGTTCCATTCGACTAACTGGTAAAGGGAAAAGGAATACTGTGTAAAAATGTAAGATACGTTCAAGGGAAAGTAGGAAACTGAAACAAGCAAATATTAGCATTCACCCTGAAAATAGTAGATCAAAGATATTCTGAAACTATAGGTTTTCTAGCCCTAAAGACTTTCTTGTTTAATCAAAGCGAACAGTTCCATTTCAGAATGACGAATTCTGGTTTCAATTTCTGCATGGAGTTTTTGATGTTTAGAAAGAAAGTCACTGGCAAGGAAAAATCCCATTTCAGGGCACTAGTAAAGGTACAAGGCTGTAGTAAATAAGCACTGTGTACTTGGAATATGTGACCCTCTTTTACCCTACCGCACCCTTTTAAAACAATTTTCAGGCCACATCGCTATTAGACGCAACAACCAACGAGTGTGGGCTGGAGACATGGAATACAAATATGAAGACTTACGCTTGACATTCCATCAGTTCATAAGTCGGTCTCTTTAAGAAATCTCTTATAAAGTCCCAAAAAGCGTTTCCGGAAGTTTCTCCTTGTCTAAAATCGAACGCTCCGGGACCTGGAATAAACATCAGCTAAAAAAGAGGCCAACTGTTGAGTGGTATGGAGTTACAGTTAGAGTTGTAACTTTTACCATCAGTTGTTCCAGCGGCAAAGGAGTAACCCAATGCAGGCTTACACGTCCGTTTTGTTACATTCTGTCCTGTCGATGCATCCGTTAGTGAAATCTGATGTAAATATATTACAAGAAGATAAGTAAGCCTATGCATAAATAAGGAGTCAGTCTACTTCTCATAATTTACTGAAGTATGGTCAATATTTGGTAAAGATAAAGATGATATCCCTGTTCCTGGATGACATTCAATTATGAAACGCTAACTTAATCTGCTAACGTCTGCTACCCTAACGCAGTGCTGATGGACTTTATAGTGTGTTTCAATCGTTTTTGTTGTGATTGGCAAACATCCGTTATCCGTACTATTAAGACGAAACTGCTCCAGAAAAGCAATAATATGAATACTGTACGTTTCTGCACACCAACCCAAAACCTAAAATGTAGTGCTGCAATATTTCATACAGGGCAATAACATTTTGAAGTACATATATGTCCTTCTTGAATACTTAAAAACGGAGATTCGATCGAAAACGAAACCGATAAAGCAACAAAGCACTCCAGATCCAGATTACAAAAGGGACTTCATTTATCCTCAAACACACTTAACCTATCTGCGGTTTCTGCTTGCGTTGAGATGACTAAAAGCCTGACAGTAAAACACCTACCTCATAGTCGGTAATATCTACAAACTGATGAGTAAACTGAACAGGTCCCTTAAGTTCCATGGAATCATCCATTTCATTAAAAAGACTCCAGGCTGTTTTGAATTGATTCTCTCCAATTATCCTCGTACTCTCCTCCATATTATTTCCAGGTCCAAAGGCAATACAGTTTGCAACAAATCCCCCACAAGTACTGGAAACCAGATCGCAAGGCTCGCCATTGTTGATACATTTTGGCCCTTTAGTATTTGGACTAACATCTCCTAAGTTTGTGCTTCCAAAGGCCGCTATAAATTTCCCCTTTCCTGGTCTCGTTCCCTTTGGATTCATTTTGCTTTCAAAAAGCATTTCTGCATACCCTTTATTATCTCCAGAGACAAGTCTGTTTGTATTATTCATGGAAGTTGGATGGACGGCAAACCAGTTGGCCGCTCCTAGAGGAACGCCTCCTCCGTCATTTATTCGTATCAGAACCATGTCTTTGTCTACGTTATATTTGTACCTGTAAAAAGTTGAAATGGCAAAAAGTTCATGGGCTTTACAACTTTTCTGTTTTACAGCATCGAAATGCAAAGCACCAAGCGTAGCGTATAATGTAGCTGGCTGGAGAAAGTTACCCCGGTGAAACGTGCTCCTTTACAGTATAAGCAATAGAACATAGTGCGTAGGGAAAGTTGTAAAGACATTTGCATTAAGGTCATAACACTGCTACCGCTTCTCGTAGTCTTTCAGTGGGAGGGTGGATAAATTATAATTAATTTTGTTGTTCAGTTCAAAACAACTCGGTTAGACGTAGATCAGCTAGAAAGTAATGTTTTTAGAAAGTCGGTAATAACACTTCAAGGAGAAATGGAATCTACTGCGTGGGATATTTTTCAGCCGCAAGGCCCAATACTCTCCACCGTTTTGTATCATGAAATTAAACCCTTGAGAAGGGATAAAAACAAGCTTAAAAGGTACAAAGCACAGAAAATAAAATTTTAGCTGAAGGGTGCGCCATTTTTTTACGAAAAGGGAAACACTAAACATAAGAAAAGCTTCGAAGGGCTTACTGTAGCCGTTCTTGTAACGGATTGGCCAAATACGAGCTCGGACTTCGGTTAATATTGGCCCCAATAACTTCACCCTTGGAAATATACACTTTCCCTGGCTGAAGTGATGAATGAGCTTGTTCAATACTGTCCATGATTCCTGTCACAATGGCTTCGAAGTTTTGATGATTAAATCCCAGGCTTGTTATTCCATAAAGTAAATACTGGATATAACCTGCAGGTCCGCTGTGGGTGTGGGTTCCACTCAGTAACACGTTCTTAGATGTGTAAAGTTCTGGTCCGAATCGATCTTTCAGGGATTTGACAACCTTGAGAAATCATGAAAAAAAGCTTTTACAGATAGAGCGATTTCTCCAGCTTTTTTGCTCTGTTGAATCCACATCATTCTTCCAGAAATGTCAATAAAGATATGAAAAATATTTGGACTTAAAACCTCCGTATGTATAAATATTTTCGTTGGTTCCATTTCAAGACCTTTGAAGTACTTTTTAGCTGTAAATTCTGTATGAATAGTACTTTATTTTCGAAAGTTAAAAATAGACCTCTTTGAAGCATAAATGCGGAAGCCAACTTGCAGGAATAAATTACATTTTAGTTTAATTAGGAACATTACAAACCATGCGGTTTGTAATGATCATAGGCTGTATTGGTTCAAACGCGAGGCATTAACGCCTTCTCTATTTAGCTGTATTCCGAATCCGAACTACATACTTGTGACTCCTCGCTAAGTCTTTGCTTATGCTTAGCAATTTAACCACTAAAGTCTTTACGGGCTTCTGCATCTTGTCTCTAATAATGTAATTATTAGCGCAAGGTCATATATTGAAGAAGTCACAGCTAAGTTACTGTCTTGTCCCTGGATACCGGAAATTATAATCCTTCATATGTAGCATGTAGTGCAAATGAAGTGACAAAAACGCACCGCACTATGAGTAAATCTGGGACATTACAATCTCTGAGTCTGAACTGTTTGTTCTAAGGACTTGAGCATACGAAAGAAAACTGTGCAATGCAATAGATTGCGTCATTGCGAACTCCAAAGTTCTATAGTATGGCCGCATTTAAGACTGGAAGTTCAGAACATAGTTTTAGACGTAAAAATAAAATATACACGCATGGATGAAATCAAAGCACACAATTTAAGGTAAATAAACATGTTGTTCCTTACGAAAGTAAGAAAAACATTTTACTCCCAGAATGATAGTTCTTTCATGACAAACGTTGTTTTTCTAAATTGTCCTTTGTAGCATTACCTGAGTTTTAATAGCTTGATCAAGCATTCCTAGATCACAGGATACGTACACAACTCTTTGTTCTCCGGACCCGAAAATAAATGCTCGAGCAAATAAACGTGTGTGGATTCCATGAGCTGTTTGATCTGGATTGGCGTAACCCATCTGTATGAAAAAACCGATCACTTAATCAATGAGTTTGAAGCCTTTGATACTTTACAGTACTATTGTTTACGAACACTCTTTGTATAACGAAAGTAACAGGGAAATAAAAGTTGTATTAAAATTATTAATTACCATTCCAATGCCTACGGAAGGGCCTGTGATGTCTCCTATCCCAACGCCAACGGAAAAATCTCCATTATCATCTCCAGAAACTGTGTTAATATTAATTACCCCAACAACTAGTAGCAAGGCACATGCTATTGTTGGATTAAGTCTTGCTGTTATAGACATGTTGACACACTTTTTCCAGCATGAAAAGCAATACTTAAGGGATTTTCTCTGCTAAAGTTAACCAATTAGGCACAAGAATGATAATGAGTCCTACCTACCGAATTAAATCATAAAAGATCGTTTTGTGTAGAAACTTTATTAATTAAGAAAATTGTTGAGCCAATGTGGAGATCTTAAACTTAATAAAGCTAGAATAGATCTTTATACTCTTTCCTATTTCGCTAATTGATGCATTTATTGGGTTGATCCTCACCCAAAAATATATTACTGGGTTGGGTTGGTCAGAAAATGTCGCCATCAATCCAAGTTTCAGTGTCAACCGTTCTTCTGTTCATCATTTAATCTTTTATCTGATAAAGTAATCAAACATGGGCATGGACACTTTAAATGGTCAAAATAAATTTTGTGACCTACTCGTTGCGTTTATCAGTGTCCTTAAAAGCAGTTTGTTAATAAGGAAGATAAGAATCAATAAATTCCATGTAACTCATGAGAGCAATAGCTATTCAATTATTATGACTAAGCCTTATGTCGACTTCATCACCTTCACTATTATATGCTGTATGTAATGCTGTCCTCTTTTAATTTGATGAGATTTTTTTTTATAAGCAACGTCGTATCTTTTGGTATATTGCAGTTTTAATGAAATATGAAGCCAATTTATATTGCGTGGAAATTGATGTTATATCATCTAGAAGAACAAAAAGGTTTGGGAAGGCACAGAACCAACTTTTATTTTATTGTTTTTTGCAGTTTCTCATTATCCTTTAATTATCTTTTGATACTCTAAAGTATCATTTAGGAAACTTTAAAGATTACATAAGAGAAGAGAAACGCTGTAGATTGGTATATAAAGTTGAACTGAAATCCCGAATTATTCTTGGCTTCTGCATGTCAGGAAGGTGTCTGTGCGTAATAGCTTTTCTACAACATAAGACCTCAAATTAAACGCAATAAGCACCTGGGTCACCTCACTCTCCACAAAGCTTAATATATTTCATCTCTTCATCCTTCGAATTCCTAAACTTTCATATCCGCTTGAGGTAACTTGGCTGGCGGAGCCGACATTTTAGAAAGCATATAAAGGCCGATTCTGCCCATTCCATTCCCAGTTCCTGAATAAAACCTTGTTTATAATCCAACCCCACTGCTTGTTGTTCCATTATTAGTTTAGAATTAAGCAGGAGAATAAACTTAAATAAAGACATGAGAAATCGGATTTAACGGAATCGTCCAGGAGTTGCTAAATGTGTATTGGATAGAGATTACCTTATCAGGCGAGAACACCCGGGGATTCATTTATGAGGAGCATAATAAGAGTCACTTTCACACCGTTTAACAACTTCTGCACGATTGGTGGAATGGAATGCATAGGACAGATTTGGACCTTCATGTCCATGTTGAAACTCCTTTATGTTTATGGCAATCGTGACAGTAAAGCTATGCTTCTAGTGTAGGATATAACATAGGTGTATCTTTGTGTAAAACATCATTATTAAGGCTTTCTCAATGCGTGCAAAGATGTAGTAAGCAAATTCAGAGGGGTGTTGATACAGTGAGTACTTCTTTTTTATGTGAATTCGGAAGGGATACAAGGACCTGGCAAGTCATGTCATGATCCTGGTTACTTGAGATTGCTCTAGTTGACGAGCCCTTTCCTCTCCATTTATTGGAGAAGAGAATGAGCAATTTTTATGTTGAGAGTGACAGCTTAACACGTTTCATCGTTCATCCACATTATCACTATTGCATTAGCTAGTTAAGGGAAAAGTCCATTTGCTCTGGTGAAAGCTACCCTATTGTTGCTAAATGGGTTTAACGAATCTTCGTGATCAGGATCATGATCTTCTACGCACACAAATTGTAGGGTCAAAGCTTTCATGTTGCTTTCATAGACACGCATCCGATAGCAGGGACAGTTTTCGAAATCTGCAAAAGCGGCGATATTTTAGAAAGTTGAGTGATAGATAGACCATCTTGCCATAAGAAACTCGGAAGAAAGTAGAAGCGATAAAAGTAAGAGTTATATACCCTCTCGTCAAAGTCGAAGATTCAATTACAAAGATAAGAAAGCTCTGCCAGGAAGTTCCATAAATATACTCGCAGACGTCTGAACTCCTTTCTGACAGCGTAGGCGGGCGGATGAAGCATTTAGTCAAATTAATTCAGCTTCTTGAAATATTAGCATATCTTTGAGACTGTATGTGAATTATGAGAAACGGAAGTATTTTCACTTATAAATCTTGAGAACATAAATAGGGCAAATACGGATGCTTTCAGAATAAGCCCAATTGACTGGGCTAAAAAACTTGTAAACATTTTGAGCAGGCCTTAATGATTTCGCAGAAATCGCATGTTGCATAGAAAGCCAAAGCGAGAATCCAAAGGAAATATTCTACAAATAGAGTGGTTCAGCTAGTGCAGCATCATGTAAAAGTAAATATATTAATCACGATGGGGATACTCTGTGAGTCGTATTTCTCCCATTATTCTACCTGCTTTATTCATAAATAAGTGAATATAATACCTCTCATACAGACACGAATTGAATGCAATGCTTGAAGATGATGCATACTTTTCAAGGCATGAATATAAATTTAAGTAACCGAAAAAAGCAGCGATCATGGATTCAAAGCTTTTAGAACATTTGCATAATATGCTGAAAGGCTATTTCATCGTAGAAGCTGTGAAAATGTGATACCAACGTTTGAGTGCCTTTCTAAAAAAGTTTTCAACTTTATGTCAGCAGTCAGCGAAGATTCTAAAGGTGCATTTGTCCGGAGTTATATGCAGACAGCAATCAATGTTCAGTGTAGAGGAATTTCTGACAGTTCACAAGAATCTTCCAAACATTTCTTACACAAACTTGAGTAAAGTTATCTTCCACAATTTATAGTCTTTGGAAATATGAATTGAAGTAGTGAACGAACGCTTCATGAATGTACTGACTCAGTGTACCACACCGTTGGTCCTAATTTTTACCTCCAGTTTTGTAACATCTATGTGTCTATGTTTCTAGGCACTTTAAACATCGGTATCGTATTTTATAGGTTTGTATACCTTCAGGGGACGAAGTTGGTGAAACTTCATATTGACGAAATTTTAGACAACGTGTCCAATTAGGCTTTATACTTCGAAATCAATTCGAGCTCATTCATTTCTCCGTCAGTCGAAGTGGGAGGTATATAGTCTATAGTTTCTACCCGAAAATGATCGAGAGGTTGCATGGCGTAAGCACTTTCTCAGAGCTGAGTTAACTCAAAAATGAAGAATACCTGCTATTAATACGGACATACGGACACTCACTATCCATCACAGATATGCTTGGACCTTCTTGAACTTATAGGCTAAGTAATTTGACTGTGAAAACAACAGGGTTCAGTCCGGAAATTACCTTTCCTCTTTATACTTTGGAGAAAAGCTTAATGAAAACCGTTCACAAAATATATTAAATATTAAAGCTATCCTATGATTTAAAACTTCAAAGCATATTCTACTACTAACTATTTACAAAGGAAATCTCTCTCCATCTTAAACTTAATGCCGACGGGCCAATATTATTTTAGGGAATTTTAGACGCTAATCCTTGCAACTAAGAAAGTAAAATTTTTTTGCTTTCTAGCCTGTAAACTTTTGATATCGCGATCGTCTTATTTAACTACATGATAGGACTGTAAACAATTTATTCCTAAATCTCTTTTCAGGTAGGTCTGAGTTTACATTGGGATTGGGAAATATCCTGCATGCGGGCGTGAGTACATTTAGGCTTCCTCTTTCATCTATTTCCTTTTATATCCGATTCCTATTTTTTCCTTACTCTTTCATTCTACAATCTTATATATGATTCGAAGCTTTATTTGTTGCCCAGAAAGTGGGAAACCGTGATCTGAAGTAATATTATTGGATCAAAAACGAAAAGAAAGCTGGCTCGTGATCATGTACATGGGCCATCATTCAAGAACATTTTGCTTTTTTCTTGCTGACGGGAAGGGATCCGTTCGTGAATACCAGAGCATAAAGCGTCATACAAACTTTACTGAGCTACTTAACCTTCCAAGACAAGCATGCATCTTACTAAAGGTGTTATTTTTAGCTAGAGCCCTTAAAACTAAAGCACACGAAAAAGGTGTTGCGACATATTTTCAGTTTATAATTTGTAGGCGCAAACAATTAATTTTTATGCTTGCTTTTGCAGAGCTACCCAATTTAAGCTTTAACGACGATAAATATTACGGCGAACTACTGTGAACTGTATTTACAAAGGTAAGTAATATTGTATTTGCAGTTTTGGGCCTGGTTACTTCTGAAGCTGCACTTAATGTGTAAAATTTGATATGAAATAATTGAAAGGCATCTACAGTTGACAGTTGCTGATAAAGAGTAAGTACTAAGATACTTTTGTAAAGAGAGAAAGAAACGTAGGAAAGGAATTGAAAAATTGTAACACAAATTAAAATGTGGATTTTCAACCTTCCAGGATTCTTTATTGATCTCTATCTAGTAAAATTAATACACACTGTTTTGTGACCATAATCTAAAAACGGTCTTCTGCTAGTATTTAGCTTTGGGTTTGATTGCAATTAATGAAAACAAGAATAGTAAAAATTTGAAGTGTCTAAATTCAAATAACTAAAAAAATAAGACCACACAGGGTAACAATCAAGGTCAAGCAGTGGGCGTTGTAGAATTGGTAGATTTCCGCAGTGAACTTAAGTAAGCTGAACTTTTTTCGTATACAACGAAAGTAATGGCTGTTGCAGGAACGACTCTTATTAAATTAGGAACAAGTCCCTTGTAGAACCCACGGATACCCTCATACCTTTGGAATTACAAAAAAATTTAACTATTAAAAGGTATAATGGATATTGGATTTTTAAAGCAAAGTAATTAAAGCCTAACACTAATGATAACAATACTCTGATCGGGAAATCACAGAAGCATCTGCAATGAAGAGTAATCTCGTTAATTGTAGTTTATAGTATTCCTAAACTGCAGTCTCGCGTTATAGTAAAACCTTCACAAACTAGTCAAGAACTAAACTTCGTTAGGCCCATGTGAAGCCTGATGATAGCTGCTGTATTTTAAAGCATGAAAAAGTTGACGCTGAACTAGCATTTATTAGTGGGAAAATTTTGCAAGGATATTCTATCTTTAATCCCAGCAATGCTATGTCGCAAAATTTTAATTATTTACTCGAACACTATTTCATTACCAACAAAATAATAAACCTTCCAAAACTTATTTGACCCAATTAAATTAAAACCTTTATTTATTCATTTACCCTAATGTGGAACTAAAGTATCAATTATTAAAGACAATTATCAAGGGGAATCATTGAGTATCACATCAATGGAAGAATTAGTGGTGTTAAATCACTGTTATTTGGAAAATGGGAAGTAAAAATATGTACTATAAAATTTAGATTCATATAAATATTAGAGCTCAATTTCTCAGACATATAATGGTTTACATTTGTAGAATTCATAAAGTTCCGAGTCACAATATATGAGAAAAAAGCTTTAGAACAACTGAAATCGTTTCATAGCTTTTTAGAGAATTTTTGCATTCTTAAACTGGAAAGTAGAAAATAAAACAATGCTTTTCTAATGATCCAGTATAAAAGCCAGCCATTTAAGTTATGCCTCGATTTTGAATTTTATTTGTAACTCGCTCTTGCGATGCATATTGCGGATGAAAAATGATAGTATTTTAGGCGCCGCTTAATTATATTCAACGACAACGCGTAAGAATAAACTATAGGTAAACTTAGCGTAACGCAAGAACGTAGGTTCTGGACTCGACCAACAAATCTCAAAATATGGGAATGGGAAATCTAAAAATCTAAGGCACTTTCTGACTTAGCTAACAATAATCATCAACTACCACCGTTAGAATTTGTAAACGATTCATAAATTAAAAACACTAAGCAAATATTAGGAGTAACATGAATAAGATATGGGCTCAAGCCCTTATAAAAACCTCGCAGCCCTTCATACCTCCAAGTCTGTCGAATTACGTCCATAACTCCTTCATACACCCTATGCTGATCTTGTAGACGAGCTCTAACCACTTGGTAGGGATAAGTAGTTCCTGCTGCGATTAGTTTCGACACCGCTGCAAATGATAGATACTCCATCGTCCCCTTTAAAAATCAACCAATTGTAGACTTAAATCAGAACAGAAATACACAGAAAAAAAATTCATCGGAATAAACTAACCAATTTCGCGTCAATGGGCATATTTCTATATTTGTTGTACACCGTCTTCATTTCTTCATACGTCATGAACTGAATAGCTCCATGTGAAACTCCAAACATTCCAGGTATGAATCCACGGTACAAACCACGTATACCCTCCATTTTGTAAACCTTGCTAAGTGCATCCGTCATTCCGGAGTAGTAAACCCCGGAAGCTACGGAGGGGGCTCCTACACAATAAAACGAACCCTGTTCCCACCAGTCTTCATTACTTAATCACCCACCCCCATGATTGTATTTTTACCAGCAATTGCAGGTGCAGCACCAGTTGTTATCGGAGTTGGAGTCCCATATTGGAGACATAAACGTGTCTTTACAACCCAAATTGGGTTAGTTACAACTAAAGTAAGAAGTCCTGCTTCTGCAGCGATTATCATGTGTCTCGTAGGTCCAAGATCAGTCTTAGTATCTCCGCCTTGCCACCAAGTTTTTAAAGAATTGTAAAACAAGAAATAAAGTCCCCAGGCACTCCCAGCACCCCAAACGTTGGGCGTAACTCCCCTAAAATCATCAAACACAAATTATACTTGCAGAAATTCGGAGTTCGGTCTGAGCAACCATCCAGTCAACAGCTACTTGTATACTCGTCTCATTCATTCTATCCCTATCTATAA
>JAQFZX010000503.1:0-55924 GCA_034682405.1 Hydroisotoma schaefferi | reverse complement strand
CCAAGGGTCGTCTTCCGAATGTAGGATTGACGGAGAGGTATGGATAAGATGCTACTAGTGCTTATCTTTAGAAGGATCTTAATTAAGTTATGGAGGAATAACGCTGTTTCTTTAAATAGGTGGTTGGACAGCAACAATACGCATCTCAATTGGAACAGATCGGGATCAACGTCAAGGCCAAGAACTTTCTTGTGTTTCAAGGAGCCGTTGAAAATATAGCTATGAAGAATCCAAAGGAAAGGACAGTCCTCTTTGAAGAAATTAGTGGGTAAGGAAGGAAATAAGGGGCTTTAAGTATCGCGTACAGTTAGTTTGTTTTCGAAAAATGGCATCATGTTTTTCTTTATGTTCTTCCAGATCTGGAGCACTGAAGGATGATTATGAAAAAACTAAAGCGGAAATGCTGAAAGCCGAAGAAGATACTCAGTTTACATATCTGAAGAAAAAAGGTATTGCTGCCGAACGTAAGGAAGCGAAATTAGAGAAAGAAGAGGCAGAAAAGTACCAGCGGTTGAAGGATGACTATGTGAGTTTAGCTTCGTGGAGATTTTATGATATGTACTTCTATTTCATTATGGTTTAGTTCATGTGGTTTTATGTGTCTTTTACAGCGCGACAAAGAGGTTGAACTGCACTTGTTTAAGTTGTATTACATCGAAGAAGACATTGATAAGATAAATGAAGACATGGGGATGAAGCATCGAGACGCCCAGCAGCTTGAAGTAAAGAAGGAAAAAATGGATCAAGATTTGAAAGAGAAGAAAAAGGAGCTTGGCAATTTGAACAGAGATCTGGCTGCGAAAGAATCGTTTCAACGAGAGAAAGAACGAGAACTGAATGCCAAGCGTCCGGAGTTTATAAAGGCTAAGGAAAATGTTGCCCATATTAAGAAGAAGATGGAATCAGCCAAGAAGTCGTTAGAACAGGCTATGAAGGTACGATACGTATTTGCATTTTTTATTCTACTAACTTGGTATTTAATTGCTAATACGTAAAAAATACTTTTATAAATTCAAATGCAGGCTAAGGACGCGCATGAAAGTGACATAGCAGAGTTGCGGAAACAGGTTGAAGAAGTCGAAGAATTAGAGCAGGAATACTTAGCTAGGACGGCTAAGGAAGGTGAAAGCCAGGGACAAGACATTACCCTGCAAGATAACCAGGTATGTTCTACGGCTAACGCTCCGACCCAGCCAAAGATTGTCCTGTTATAATTTTGAATTTAAAGGATAATTTTGGCATTTAGCTCCGGGAATACTGGGATCTTAAAAAGCGGGTTCAAGAGAAATCGCGAGACCAGATCAGTAAATTAAACAACGTCAACAGGACTCAAAAGGACAACCAGGAAATGTTGGACAGTTTGCAACGCCAGAAAACTGATCTTGATAGCAAAATGAAGCAGCTTACACATGAAATATCCG
Source organism: Hydroisotoma schaefferi (assembly GCA_034682405.1). NCBI lineage: Eukaryota > Metazoa > Arthropoda > Collembola > Entomobryomorpha > Isotomidae > Hydroisotoma > Hydroisotoma schaefferi. The sequence goes on along the minus strand of JAQFZX010000503.1, from coordinate 54,503 downwards.
AATCTACGAAGAGAGTTGAAAAATTGGGAGAACATATAAAGGTGTATGAAAGTTCCTTAGAAGAGCAAAAACGGATCCGTACTGAACTTCAAGGCGAAGTGCACACTTCTAAAGGTACTATTACTACTGCTTCTATAAGTCTTAGTTTTCTAATTTAAATGCGCAAATGACTAAATAAAATAATTGATATTTTAAAATTCAGATAAACTCTCAACGCTTCAAAAGGGATTGGACGATGTCAACATGAAACTTGGAGATGCCAGAGTGGATAAGCACGAAGAAGCCAGGCGAAAGAAGAAACAAGAGATAGTTGAAACTTTTAAATCTCATTTTCCTGGCGTGGTAAATATTATTTCCGTTTAAGAAATACCTTCTTAGGTCTGCATATGGTTCCTACCCAATGAAAAGTGACTAATCTTTACTTTTGTGTTCACAGTATGACCGGATGATTAACATGTGCAACCCCCGACATCCTAAGTACAAGGTAGCTGTGACCAAAGTTATGGGGAAATACATGGAAGCTATTGTCGTGGATAATGAAAAAACAGCTAGGTCTTGCATTCAGTATTTGAAGGAACAGATGTTGGAACCGGAAACGTTTCTTCCATTAGACACCATCGACGCAAAGCCGATAAGAGAGCGGCTTCGGTTAGTTAAATTGATCATAATTATGTGGATATTCAGGTTGAACTGTGACATTGAACCGAATCGTCTTATTTTTTAGAAACATTCGGGATCCCTCCAATGTGCATCTACTTTATGATATCTTGGATTTCAAACCTAAAGAGATCCAGAAAGCAGTATTGTTTTGTACCAATAACGCTTTGGTATGCGAAACCCAGGAAGATGCCAACAGGGTTGCATATGATTTAGAACCTGGCCAAAGATTCGACGTAAGTTACCTTTAATCTTTAATCAGTGCAGTGTTTGGATTTTGACAGTTTAAACTGATTAGTTTTTATTTATTTCGTAGGCTGTAGCGCTGGACGGAACGTTTTTCACAAGGTCTGGAATTATGTCTGGAGGAACTTTAGATCTGTTAAAAAAGGCTCAGCGTTGGGACGACAAGCATTTAACTAAGCTGAAACAAGAGAAAGATCGGATAAGTGAAGAATTGAGGGAAGCGATGAAAAAGTCAAGGAAGGAGTCAGAGTTGAATACCGTTGAGCAGCAGATTCAAGGTTTAGAGACCCGGCATAAATACGCCAAGGGTGATAGAGAGCAAACGGTAAGAAATATTTTTATTCGTTAGGCAATGAGAATGCTTAATATCAGGTTAATGTAATTATTAATTAGCTATGCTGTTTGTAAATAGTTGAAACAAATTCAAGTTCTTCAAAGGCAACAGGAAGAAGTAAAAGGAGAGCTCGAAACTGTCAATGTAAGTGGCTAATTTTTATACAATGGTTGAGGATTAAGAAATAAATCATTTGCAGCCTTTAATTCTCTTTTCACTACTTTTAAGGTTAAAATCAAAGACACTGAGGCTAAAATTTCCCGAAGAGATGAAGAAATTCAAAACTTAAAATCTCGCTTAAATACCATAGAAGATGAGTGTTTCAGTTCATTCTGTCGATCCATTGGGGTGTCTAATATCCGTCAATATGAAGAAAGAGAATTGAGGTAAGTTCCTAAAAACTAATACTTCGAAGCTTTGTTACTATAATACTCTATTCCGTAAAATAATGCTTAATTTTTTTTACTTTAGAACTCAACAGGAGCGTGAACAAAAACGGATAGAATTTCAGAATCAAAAGGAGCAAATCCAATCTCAAATTGATTTTGAAGTTTCTCGTGCCGAAAGTGGTAAGAGAAATATTTTACTTCTAGTAATACAGCTAATAATGAGGATGAAGAGTTTATATGGTTATTTAACGGTCTGTTTGTGTTGCTTTTGCAGTTCAAGGCAATGTTTCCCGTTGGGAAAAAACGTTGTCAGAGTTAGAAGAAGCTCTTCAAGAGAAACAAACTAAGGAAAAAGATACCAAGGATGATGTTGATCGTTTAGTCAAAAATTTTGATTCGATCAAAAAAGAAATCTCAGCGATCAAAGGCGACATTGAAAAGAAAGTATGTCAACAATAAAGAGCTTGCGTGAATTTTATGCTGCTACGTAAATCTAAAGCACTAACTAACTATTCTAAACGAAACGTGATTACAGGATGAAGAGATCGGCAAGGCTCGAAGAGACGTTGGTACAGCAGCCAAAGAGATTCAATCCGTTCAAAAAGTAGTTGCTCAGCTGGAGGCTCGTCAAGATCAGAAAAAGAGCGAGAAACACAGTCTCTTGAAGCACTGCAAGGTAAATTGCCAATTTAAATTACTTTGGATTTAAGAAGACTTGGTAATCCAGAATGGAATTAATTTGAATTTGAATTACAGATCAATGATATTCGGGTTCCTTTCGAGAAAGGCAGCTTGGAAGACGTTGAGACTGATGGAACCGGAAGCCAAGATGATGGCAATGCATCGTCTCAGAACATTTATGCAAAAGAAGCCAAGCTAAAAATAAACTACAATGAACTTTCAGATGACTTGACGGGCCTTTCCCATGATGAGATAAAGAAAGCAACAGATAACTTGAATAAGAAGTTGCTAGAATTGCATAACTTGTTAGTTAAAATCCAAGCTCCAAATATGAAAGTAATTAGCGTTTTGATTCTGTTACTGTTAAGATATATTACTCAAAACTAGCTGCTATTTAACAACTCCACCCTTTTAAATTCCAGGCTAATCAAAAACTGGAAAGTGCCAGGGAAAAATTGATGGAAACCAACGAAGAATTTGACAGCGCTAGAAAAAGAGCGAAAGCTGCAAAACTTGCTTTTGAGAAGGTGAAAAATGAAAGGCATCGTAAATTCATGTTGTGTTATGACCATGTGGCCAGCAGTATTGACGGAATTTATAAAGTGAGTTCCGAAGACTCTTAAGCATATTCAGGCAAAAAAGTAGATCTTTATAAAACACCAACTTAAAAACTGTTTTAACACTTTCAGTCCTTGGCTCAGAACCAATCTGCCCAAGCTATTCTAGGTCCTGAAAACCCAGAAGAACCATACTTGGATGGAATAAGTTATAATTGTGTTGCACCTGGGAAACGGTTCCAGTCCATGAGTAATTTATCTGGAGGAGAAAAGACTGTAGCTGCGTTAGCATTACTTTTCGCCATCCACAGGTAAGCATCTAAAGGATGTTTATATTATTGGAAACCAATTCATGCCCTAAATTTCAAATCCCGATTATATGTTCTTCATTAAAGCTACCAACCAGCTCCCTTCTTCGTCTTGGATGAAATTGACGCTGCCTTGGACAACACCAATATTGGAAAAGTTGCAACCTTTATCCGTGGAAGGACTGGAGACCTGCAAATCATCGTTATTTCCCTCAAAGAAGAATTTTACAGCCACGCGGATGGTCTCATAGGAATCGCTCCAGACGCCTCTGTAATTACTTTAATAGCGTTTCATAAAAAGCTTCATTCTGCACCAAAGCTTTTTTTAATCTTTAAAACATTCTTATTTCTAGCCTGGCGATTGTGTAGTGAGCAAAGTATACTCCCTGGATCTGTCAGAATACGCCATTCATCCGCAGAAGTAAAAGATTTCAGATACAGAACGCCACAAGAAAAGGAACTTTAATTATTTTATGCAAACAAATTGTAACTTTTTCCTGGTGTTTAGTTTTCCTAGATTACAACTGTACATTGCATACTTATAGGAATCCTTATACCGTTAGTTATTCAAAGTTTGAGGGCATGCATGTTTAGGCATTCCTTATTTTCTAGATTTTATATTTTTACGTCTTCATGATCTACAGGACTTAAATCTAATTTAGCTAACTTAAATCCGTCATTATTTTATATTATCTCTGACAGGTTAATAATCCTGGATTATTATTTGTAAATTGTAAAACGACGGAGTTCATGAATGACATTTGAGTCTGAGTATAGTAACGGTTCTTCATGTTAAATTCAGATCGAATGAATATAATAAAACAATTTCAAAATCTACTTCACAGCCGAGTACAATTACCTATTTTTAATTTAATTTCATCAACTTTTAACTATTTTAGATGCAGGACAGGTTGCAGTTTTTGGGGAATGTTGAAGAATAAGGAGAGCGTTTGCTTGCGGGAGATAGCCTGAGAAATCTGAGTGGGAACATCTTCCGGAAGAATTAATCTGGGGATCATGATCATGTTCGTTTTATTTTTATTTATCTTTGGAAATCCCAGCAATTTAACTCACAATTTCGGAAAAACTCAATTTTGAAAGTGTTTTCCAGAAACTAAAAGCAAAATGCCAAAAATAAAAGTGTTGGATAGCCGGCAAACACCGGAAGAAGTTGTTGTGATGTCTTGGTCTCCCAAAATGGATTTACTTGCGATTGGAAACCGGAAAGGTGACAGTTTCTCTTGTATTTTTCTAATTTGAAAGTTAATTATTTAATTGAGTTATTTGTTAACATTGGCCTTTTACGATTCCCAGGTCAGATTCACCTGCATCGCTTATCTTGGCAGAAGGTTTGGCAAGTGCCGTTAGCAATTAAGGATACGGCCGAAGTGGCACATCCTGAGCTGATGGTCTGGCATCCTGAAGGACTTTTCTTGGTTGTTACCTCCGGTAAAGTTGTAATTTTTTTCATACATAAGCCGCGGCTTATAGTGGTAATTACGGTATTTATTTCCATGAAATTGTAATTGCCTTTTATTGTTTTATTCCGCAGGGAATATTACATTTGTTATAGACGTTGAAGGAGGAAAAGTGGTCCATAGTCATGAAATCTCACACACGATAACTGCAGCCCGCTGGTGCTCTTCTAATTACAACCATTCCATGAATGACGTGAGTGTAATTGACGTATTGCCTTCCATATTTGTAAAACGATCTCGTTTTGATTAGAGTTTTATTTGATTTTTTCCAAGGTTTTGTCAAGTAATCCCAGGCAGCAGCAGACAGACATAAAAATTACTCGTCTAGAGGCAAACCTTAGCGTTCTGTTCCTCGGTACTTCAAACGGCTACGTGTACACGTATACTGGAGGGTTCCTTCTTGGACTGTGTATTCCAATAGGAGACGAGAATTCTTCCCCCAGGGTACTTCAAGTAGACTGTACAAAAAGCCTAGAGTCCTTCGTATTCCTGTCTGACGAAGAGGCCAACGGGGGTGGTGGGGACGAGATGGCTATAACTTTCAATCACTTTAGAAATGACTACCTCCCTCGCATGGCCCCGATTATAGGTCCCCTGGGGCTGAAGTACATTCTATTCCTCAAGAATTGGGCTGTGATCCAGAGTGAACTGTTGAATTTGAATGAAGTGTGGGCCCGAATGGTCGAACTGTACACAACCTACATGACCTTTGGTGGGACAAGGGATATTGAAATCGTTCGAGCTGATTTCGTAGAGCTTCTTTTAACAGGGATTAGCACAGTTGAGATGGAAATCTTCCTTGGAAGCGTCGGCCGAGAAAAGGAAGCCAAGAAGAATACAAATGTAATAAATTCCGCAAATGCCAGTATGACTGAACACATAAGAACAATTAAATGTTCTATAGTTAATCTCCTCACGGAGCTTAATGAAATTGGTGGATTTCTCCAACAAATATCTGGCTATGAAGAGGCCAACTGTGTTATAATAGAACTAAGGAAAGCAAGTAGTTATCTCTTTCTTTCGGCGTTAAACGTTCAAAGTCTTGTCCACAACTTTGTCGAAGTAAGCCTTCATTTCATGCATCTTGTGATGAACACAATCCATTCATTTAATATCCAAGAGCTCCCAGACTTTATTGAAGAAGACGCAGACACGGATAAAGTACTGGAGTTTTTAAACTTCAAAGTAGAGAAAGATATCCTTAGATTTCTATTTGTTAATGTTAAAGTTGGTCATGATCCAAATGAGGAATGTGTCAAAGCTGAAACGTTAGAGGATAGCAAATCACCCGTTGTAGAAACGTCAACGGATGAAAAGCCTAAAACTCTAGGTCAAAGTGTCAAAGGGGGTGAAAACAAATACAAAGACTTTGCCAATTTTGTCCAGTCTCTCCTTCTCAAGTCTTCCTTACCGCAGATAAGCGAACATCCCCTGCTCCTCGACTACTCTAGAGATAAAGTTGAAGAGATCGTGAATAACATCGGTCCAACGATAAATGGTTTTACAAAAAAGCTTCTCAGTATCCCTGTCCTGTGTTCAGTCCCCTTTGAAGTGGAAGCCTTTCCTATAATCCGACTTCCAATGTCTGACTATTTTTCCTTAGACTCTGACACCGAACCTATAGAATCTCGTGTCCGGAAACCCTTTCAAATGTTTTTAGATGAAGAGAAGTGCCAAACTTTTGTAAAATTTCAGCTCACACCCTCCAAAATCCTTATGGCTCAGGTAGACTTATCGGATCACAAAAAGTTCCTACTTAAATGTACCCTGTTTAATTTCTCAAGGACGGTTCTCTGTTCGGAAATATTCTCTAGTAGTCATCTAACGATTATATCATATGATAAGCTAGATAAGCGAAATGAGATGCAGGATATGGGCAGAACTATAGTTTGTCAGTTACCATACAACTCCCTAATGACCCGTGCCCCCCATTTGGAACTCAATCAGCTCAAGTCCAAGTGTGGAGCTAAGGCTAGTTTACCCTTAGTTATTTTTGTGGACATTCCTCTAGACATTTGTAAACCTTCGGCTAGCTGTTCAGACTGTATCGACTACCTTTTACCTATTGAAGGCTTTGCTCCACAAATGGTTACTCTGAGTTGTCCTCGGAAAGTAGGAGCCCTTTTGGGGGATGATAAAAGAACAGTTTTGCTACTTGAAATGGAACTGGAATTTACTGAGAGTACTCTTGAAGATGGATGTGATGAAGATGATTCTGGCGAAGATTAATAATATTTTCTCATGTAGAATAGCTTTTATAAAAATCTGTTTTTATTTTAAACAAAAATAAATATTTGTCAAAGGTTTTTTTCACTTGTATGTACTAATATTTCATAATTTAAATACAAATATTTCCGTTAAGCTAACTTACAGCTTCTCATATTGGTAGGAAGGGAATCGACCAAAGTTCCAATACATTCCTGGTCAACCCTTTTGTCAACCACTATCTCGAGTACCTTAATCCTATCAAATCTCACACGAGAGAGGAGTAAGACATCTTTATGACCTAGTCTTCGACCTTGTATGACCAGACTTTGTAATTTGTCCAGAGTTGTAACCTTCTCAAAAAGCTTGGTCATTGGAGTCGTCCAGTGATGGAACTCTAAATGTTTCAGCTTTGAAGCTAATTTACAAAATGGTAGAATAAAATGCATGTAATCGCAAACAAGCCTCTTCTTAGGGTTATTATTTTTCAGTATAAGGGTCTCCAGCTTGCAGAGTTTGGCTTTCGAATCATTGTAACTTGAATCTGGGAAATTACTCATTGTAAAAACAGACTGCAAGGACTCTTCTGGTTGACGGTTAATTGTCAACGTTTTTAAATTCTTTAGGCTTCTCATATTAAGGGTTAATATAGGGAAATCAGCGCTGGCCACTATTACTTCGAGAGTTGTAATTGTTTCCTGTAGCGTTTCAAAAAACTTGGTCATGAAGATTCTACTAGATTTCTGAATCTTTAAGTCGAAATTACTGACTGGAAATCGTTCCGAACCCTGACAAAGTTTTGAGAGATGTTGGGCTCTTGAATCCGTACGAACTTTTACAGGCATGGATTTAGTCCGTAGATAATCACAGGCTTGGAAATTCCATTGTTTGCAGACTAATCGAACCGGATAAATGCTGGCTTGATCGAGGTATGCAAATATTTTAGCTGTTATCTGGAAAAATAATGTCATAATTATTTATTGTCGCTTAACTAACGATGCTAATTAAGTCTTTATTTATTTACCAATGGTTCTAATAAAGGATGATATGGGAGCTTTCTAACTGCTCGCTTCTCTTTCGCTCGATTTCGAAACAGTTTTTCTTTTTCTTCCGGTGGAAATAAAGTCCAAACCCGCATTTGAAGGTATAAAGTTCCCATTCTTTGAGTTTCTTCCCGATTAATCCGTAAAGTCTAAAAAGTTTTATGCTCTTTAAAGTTATATTTTATATGTAGATATATCGTACGAACATTTAGAGATTTGTTAAATAAATAGCTATAAGATGGTATTGGACTTTATGTGTGCCTTTGCCCTTGATCTTAAGCAAGTAGACTTCTTTAGCATATTTACTGGATGAAAGACTGAAAATTATGTTATGGTCATTCATAGTGGATAATTCATTCATTCATCCTTTAACGTGTAGTTTTGGGTTGGCATTTAAGATTTTAAGGCGACAGTTCAAGTTAAACGGAAGATATAAACGGAACGATCATGCTGTCTGAGATATGGGGATAGGATTTTATATGCAAACTTAAGTGGTAAGGACTTTCGATAATAATGGATGACAAAAGTTCTCAAAAATCTTTATACAATTTTGTTGAACATTAGATAGAACATTAAACCATCCCACCCACATTATTACTAAATTTAATTTGCATTAACCTAGTCATCCTTACTGCTTAAGAGTAACAATAAAAGTTTTAATTTGCATAGGAGTCAACGTTATCTCGTCTATGGACTCTTCATCCTCAAAGTTGTCTGTAAACTGGAGCTTTTGAGCAGCTCTGGAACTTTTCCATTGATTAGCTCCCAAGGTACTTTCCCGTACGGAGGAAATAAAGGGGAATGCATCATGAAGTTTCTGAAATATATAAAACCCCAGTGGTAAATGCCTTCAACTTTATTACAAATAAAAATAGAGACAAATTAAGCACCTGAATGGGAATGGAAACGTTGTAATTGTACGGTGTTTCAAAGCGTTCATAGAAATGTTCTAGTCGGAGAAGTATTTCAGTATCCGAGGTCGGCTCAAGTGTGAGTAGATGAACATTTGTTGGAAGGATTTTAGCCAGTTTTGCAAACTAAATTACATAATTTATATAAAATAACAGCAATTACATAGTTTAAAAAATGCAAGAAAACGCTTCATACAGAAATAGGCTTCGGTTCCAAATCCAAATTGCTTTCAGCACTAACATCAGCAAACGCTAGGATCTTATCCATGTAGATTTCTTGGGCTTTTCTTCTGTGAACTGAAATGGGTAATCCTGGGAGAAACATACGTACTTTTAGAAACCAAATCTCTAATATTTTTACTAGTTTACTATAATCAAATACCTGTTTGGTCTCCAGCAAGAATGATCCAATGCTTTCCCCTCGCAACTAAGCCCGTTCCATAAGCCTCCTCATCTAATGGCTCTCCAACACCAAAGCCATCGTCTTGTAGGAGTCGCCGATGAATCTGACCAAAAATAAGCCAAAAACCCCCATAATAAATGCTTCCGTCCCCTAATTTATTTATCATAGCTCAAAAAATCTCAAACCTCACCATCATTTCAACCTCTCCATCGTTGATCGAGGTTCCTCCTTGCGTTCGGTCATTAAGCAGAATTATTGTTTTTTGGCTTTTGGTCAAGTCCCCTTCGGAAATGATCATCCGGGAGTTTACTGGATAATAGTTTCCAGCGACGGGCTCATTCACCTAAGAATTTTAGGAATAATCGTTTGTGGTTCCTTAATTTCTTTCAAAGTCTAAAAACATGACTGCATGTTAACCTTGTAGTCCCAGGTTGGTCTAAAGTCTCGCTTCCTTTTTAAGAGTTCTCGCCCATTAGAGTCCGTGTAGAAGATCCCCTTTGTCTCCAAATTAGTTGAATATCTTGTTATAATTTCCTTTCCAACTTTATTGCTGATTGTTCGGTAGTAAAGTAGAGTTTAGGGGAAAAATATACCATTTTTCATAAATCCTTCAAACGATATAATAGACAATAAATTATTAAGTTTCACTAACTCAATAGGGATCGGTCCAACCAGCCATTCGAACTCTAAAGCGTCAGAACGGTCATATAATCTGATAACTTGGCTAAGCCATTCGTTATAATATTGGTGGACCTCGGTTACCAACGGACCTAGCATTTCATACAGCGATGTCAGAATTTATTTCGAATATGCATGAAAAGCATTTCCCATAATATCTACTGTCACTGTGGACTTTACATACTGACCTTTGAATACAGTAAAATTTGTCTTCTCAATAAGTGTTGGAACAGGGCCACTCGGCCTAAATATATAGGCCCCAGAAGCCCTAAACTCAAACTTTGTATTATTTCCGGCATGTCCCTCGTAGTAATAAAAGTTCTGAGCCATTTTGATCCTAGTTCCAGATCGCTCTAGCATAAGCAGTTCTCCAGTAACACCATGAAATAATGCCCTTAGTCCCTAAAATCATGAAACTCTTGTATGCAGAAGGAAAGGAAAGCAAGCCCCAGATAAATAAAATTATCCCCAATTCCAACGTATCACTTACGACTGAATTCTGAAGCCAAAAATGATCATGCTTAGGATTTTTCTTAAAAGTTTTGGCTGCTTCGTTGGTTCTGGTAATCTGGAAATTAGTTGAGGTCAGTGGAGCAAGCGTTCCAGCATCAAAAACCAATTCAAACTTAGCTTGACCTCGTCTTCCAGGCATTCTTAGAACAGATTCAGGAATAGGTACAATTTGCTGGGGTACAGGTCCTACACAATTAAAATTACAAAAATCTAACCAAAGTATTCAGGTCGCAAATGCCAACATAATTTTAAACGAGCCGAACCATCAGGGCCTAAAATAGAGTACGCTTCGTCAACCAAAACCGGAAGTCTAATAGGAACCTTTGTAACCTCTCTGGCCAAAGGGTTGTAAACGGAAACCACGAAATCCGTCATAAACTCCGATGCAGCACACGAACTTACGTTTAGTTCTGGACAGAACTCAAAAGCTTTGGATAAACCGTGTAGATTCCTAACGTTCACAACCTTCTCCTTATTTTCAAAATTATAAAAGCGTTATATACTGAACATTTAAAAAAACTTACGACAATCCTTTATTCAGTATGGAATAAGCGTGCTTGACCCCAATAGATAACCTTTTGGCATAGTCATTTGTAACATGTTGTTTCGCAGTCCCAGACACAGCATCGTGATGCTGCAAAACTGCAAGCGACTCTGACAAGAAGAAAAGTTCTTTCATCGGCTTTGGTTTCAGATGCGTTGCTATTTGTTTAGTCGCTTGCAAAATATTGTTAGCATTGTAAGTATAATATTTCAGAGTTGGTCTGGATGTAAAATATCCCGTCCAAAATGCATGGGGATCACTGGCGTACGGGAAAAAGTCATCCGACTTTATTTGCAGCGTTGGAGATGCATCGTGAACAGCTTTCAAGTAGCAGGAAGGGGTTGAATAGAATAGATTCAGGGTAGAGTTAGCGTTGACGTATCTTTTGTCAAAATGTGAGCATTCTTATAACTTTAACCTGTAAATACTCTGTACGACGATGGGTGTGGTTTAAAATAGAAGAATCTTACTTGATAAGCTTGTCTAGATTAGTGTACCAGGTATTTGCAGCCATGTATTGGAAATCAGATCCCATAGTCATAAGAATATTGTTTGTCTTATATGGGGCAGCCCATTCTAAAGCTTCTTTGGTGAATTGTTGAACCTTCTTATCAACATTATAGTCCATAAGATCAGGGTCGTCATTTATGGGGTCGTCGTCGCAGAAGATGTCAAAGCAAAACCCAGTTGGGGGATTGTAACCGTTGAACAACACACCCGTAAAGAGATCGGATGATGAACCTTTAGTAGCAATATGCTTTTGTAAAAAAAAGCCTCTAACATTTTAATTGATATATTCAATCCTGTACGGACCAAGGTTATCAGGACTTCCTCTCCAAATCATTTCCATATTCTTGGTCTCTCGTCTGAAATCCTTATCCTGATAATCCAACCTCCCGAAAAAAAGCCCGTCAAATCCCATCTGAGCGAATAGGCTAGCCTGCTCTCGTGAGTGACCAAAAGGGTCGATTTGCCAAGCAACTTTGGGGATTCCGCATTCTCCAAAAGTAGTATTTAGAAATCTACTCAATATTCATATAATTTATCGTCCTATTCAAGCTTATGATTTGTAATGCTCATCGATTGTAACTTTAAGAAAGCCTGACCTAAGCCCTAGGGTCATTTGATCAATAATAGAGCTATAATGTGTAGTAGCCTCATCATTCATAACCCATCCCCCGTTGATAAACTCAAGCTGACCATTTGCAACCAGGGTTCGGACCTCAGCATGCACTTTAGCCGATCGATTTTTCCACCATCTCCAGAAAAATCCCGTCTCAACGTAAATAAACTTACGATCCGGAGACTCTTTTAACTGCTCAAGGACGGAATCTAAGGTATACTGAACCCCGGCCAACTGTATTGAGTTCTTGTCTGGAAACATCACATTATCACTCACATTTTGCATCTAAGTAGGAAAGGATGATATAATTAACCATGTAATTTACCCCCATAATAATACTGATCTACAGTTTTAAGCCATCCAATATCATCATGGGAGTGTGGAACTAAATGAACGTTAATTTTGTCACTTGAAACTTTTGGGCAACTCTGCAAAAAGTTTATAAATCCATAATTTAAAACTTTACGAGTATAATTAATCCCTATTTTTCATGTAAACGCAAAAGCCTTCTTCGTAGAAAGTTTTTATTTCCTAAACCTCTATAAATGTTACTCAAACATGCAATCCAATCCATTAAACAATGCAGGAACTTACTTCATATCCGCATACAGCTTCACAAGCGTCAATCCAAGTTAGAAAAAGTATCAGTAAAAATAATACTGTTTTCTCCATTTTCAATCTCTCTATCTCATGACTCATGGATAGGCGTTTTAATTTTAATCCAGTCAAATACAGTAAAAAATTCAATCCAATGAAATCCAAATCAATCCATGTAACAATATCGTTGTGGCTTGACGGATAAGACAAACTGTACTGTACTAAAAAGTTAACATGCATTTAGTTTAGATTAAATTGTCTGCAGAAAAAAATAGTATTATTACTATTCTAGTTTATATTATATCATTTTTATCGTTTACATGCAATCGAAACAATCAAGTCTTCGCTGTGGGAACCAACTGCAACAGATAGACTTACTTCCTCCGACAAACAAAGAAGAAATTGTGTGTTAATGGAAAGTTAAAGAATGACAGTCCATGTACGTGTTTCCACTACTAAATGCATGAGATTCAGAGTACAGTTACAAAATTATTAGAGTAATAATAATAAGGGCTTACAATTTAATTTGATAACCAAGGGAAGTCTGTAATAAGTTATTTCTAAGATAAAGGAAAGTACAGGCTTCTTAGGTTAAATTTAACCCAGCTTTTAATAGACTTCTTAGCTGTTCTTATCTAGAATCATGCCCTTTTAACCAGCAACCCAAAAGAGATTAGATAAGACATTATAAAGGACATGATTAATAAGAAATAATTTGGTATGACATGTCATCCATTCCTCTGGGATTTTGTTGGATTATATTCTGTCAGCCTAGAAACATTTAACGCTTCCATTTAACATGATTTTATGACACATGCAAATGCAACACACTTTACGTGAGTTATTAATCCAAAGATATCCAATTTTTTTGTGCCTTTGCTATACTAAATTCGACGCTAACTCATTTTTATTATTATGCATGGAGTTCAGGATTTTTAACAGAATCCTTACAAAAACGCACAAACACAGTCATAATTTCTAAAGTAGATGCATGGATATATTTGATTTATTAATTTAGATTCCTCTTCAAATGCAGAATATAAATGTAAAAATACTTGAAGTCGAGCCCGTACCGTTCGATGCACTACACAGCAAATGAAATGAAAATAAATAAAAATACTAATCAATCAATAACATTAATAATGGAGCGATCAATGACAAGTAAATGTAGATTATTTATTGACGAACTATTCGGAAATTTTGCGTGTTTTCGTGAGTATTAAAACTAAAAGTAAATTCATTAAAATTTTACAAAATAATTAGTAAATAAATATATTTATCCAAATGAATGAAATCACAACTATTCCAGTGAAATCCCCCCATTATTATCCCCATTCGACTGGTTTTGACTTGAAGGATGATTATTATCCCGTTTCACAACGTGGATTCTCTTATTTGAAAGACAAGCAACGTAGGAATGATCATCAAAGTCCACTGCAAATAAACCAATATCAAAATCAAACTTTCTTAAATAAATGTACCCTTATTTTTAGAATATTCTAGCATATATTTTTACCCGTCAGTCTATTCCATTTCCATACTTGACCCTTGTTGTCCCCATTAGCTGTCGGATGACCTTGACCTGATGAAGTTACCTCCGTAGAAGCGCTACCTTCCCCTGACCCCCCTTGGGGACTGAAGTTAACCGGAAATGAGTGTGAGAGAAGGCTCAGAATTAGCTGCGACGTCGTTTCACTACTCGCCAACTCCCCGGATGACTAGAAAACAACAAAAAAACCGATTTTTTTAAAGCGAAAATGTAACTTTCGAAAGCGTTTTTGGTAAAGTTTCCAAAATAATTGTCAATTCTGTCGGAATTTCTCTGCCTTATTTTTTATAGAATTGTTACGGAAAGAATAGATCCATCCTCGTGAATAATCATGTGTCCTCTGTGACCGTTTAGTTTGTCCAACTGAACCATATTTAAGGTTCTTCAAATTTCAGCTTTTTAAGGTCCAAATCTCGACCCAATAAATTGTTATTTATAGACTGTTTTTACGCCTCGACTTTTAATTCAGACTGACTTTCATTCTCCCACTATTTGGAGGATTTGGGGACTATTATTTGCATTTTGAGATGAGACAAAGTTAAAGTATTCCTTACTTATTTCTCGCAAAATCCAACACTAATTATTTACGATGATTAATTACTAATTAATTATATTTTTATGTCAAATATGATGATTTTTTTGAAAACTGGTTTTCATTTTATAAAACGGTTCTCTAAGAGTTAAAAATTAAAAATGTACTTTTATGAAAACTAAACTACTTTATTATAAGAATTTCAATCATCCTTCCTCTTTTTACATGAATTGCAATTTATTAAAGCCTTTTATTTATAGCTCTTTAATGGTTTGGCCTCAAGATAACCACAATACGGATTACCGATTACCGAAGTACTTTAAATATTAAGTAAAGAAGTAAACCCAACCCAACCCAATCCCTTATGATAATAATAATATAGTTTAATCAAACAGATTATAATCGAAGTAGTAGAGCTACCAGAAATGACTTAGTGATATGAATTAAATGACTGAGAGAAATTCCAGAAATTAAATTAAAAATTGTCTCGATTTCATCCTTGATAAATTTGAGGTTTTTGAGCGTGATAAAAATCAACCATTATATTCATCCTCCGAAGAAGCTATCCAATCTCCGAGCATTTTACTTGCTTCCGGCCCAACCCATAATATTCCTGATAAGATAAGCTCCAAAAATCCTACAGCAATCCCAGCCACAACGTCCAGAAGATGATGTCTTCGAAGAAGTACTCGAGAAATACAAACAGCTAAGGCCCAAACGTATATGGGAAACCGGACTAGAAATGACATTTCTGGGAAGGCCCACTTGGTAAAAAATAATGCTACAAAGACGGCTCTGGAAGCGTGACCGGATGGGAAACTGAATTTGTCAACCCCCCGGGTCATAAACATGTCATCGGATTTATTTCCACTGGGGCGATTTCTCCGCGTTACAGCTTTAATAAAGGCGACGGCCATTACGTCGTATAACAACCCTAAATTACGATGATAAGTTACAGATTTATAAGCATTCAATTTCTAATTTAGAGTAGAGTATGACATTACCAAATAAAAGGTTCATTTCCACTACCCTTGATTCTTGAGCTCGAAACAGGTAGATGGAAATAAGTACACAGGCAAACCAAGGGATCCCGTGGCAAGATATCTGTTCAGAAGATTATTACAAGCATGTTTTAAACAAGCTTTCCAAATTACAATCATATAATTAATTACAAATACAGCATATATTTACTTCCAATCCCTTCAAATAACTCTTATAAATTGGAGTCTGAATTTTAGGATACAAAGTATCCACTTTGGCCACAAATTTTTTAGTCAACTGGGTATCCAACTCAAGTATCTTCTTAAGGACGGACGGAACCCGGTCCTTCCCCTTTCCGGACGATGGGGGACCCGTTTTTAAACTCATGTCGAGTTTTCAAATCCCTCCTTGTTTCAGTCAGACTTCAAAAATACTATTTGTTTCTTTTTTTAGTAATCTCCACCAACCAGACTTTAACCTGTAAAGGTCATCAAAAAAATCAACATCAGCCTCCAAAGCTAAAAAGCGTATATAAGAAAATCAAATCAGACATACAATTTTTCTAAATTTTTTATTCAAGTTCAAATTTTAAGGATTTATTCGACAATTATATCCTAATTTCCTAATCATATCCGATTAGAGGGGTTGCATTGCATTGCATTTTGCATTGGATTAGTTAGTTTGTGTAAAACGCATTCAGTTTCAAAATGAGCTATTATTCCGGATTACGACAGATTTAGATAGAATTGAGTACCAAAGTACTGTACAATTTACAATAGTACTCTACTCTACTACTCCGTAATGCAAAGGCATACCTTGTAGATTTTGCATTTATTCTACAACAAATCCGTTTCCGTTACCGTATCTAACTTGGAGACGGCTTTAATTTTTGGTTTAATTTTTCTAAACCTTAAAAACTGAAATTACCAACCAGAATAGACTGCGTATAAATCTGTACTTTAGACTTAGAGGAGCACAACTTCTATTAAAATAGAGAACTTGTTGGCTGCTAAACTTTTAAAAAGTTATGAGTCAGAATGGAGTATAAGATTTTGAATGATATGGCTTTTTTCCCACAAGGAACACTTAGGCAACTACCGTTGGATTGAATGCCTAGTTTTTTTTACTAATTCATGTCTTACTGGTCTATGCATGATACACGGACTTGGTTTAAAAAGTGGATTCTTATTCAGAAAGATTTTTAATTTTTATTATGCACTTTTACAGCTTTTTTTTAAGTGTGTTGAGTATAAAGATATAAATGATAATTAGCTTAAGGAATCAATAGGAAATTTTTAAAAGTCAACGGAACGGTCCTGTAGCTGTAGCTCCATTTTGGGAACGGAACTGGAACCCATATTTCTTTATTTATACTATGAAATGGCAATAGTGGATGCTTTATTTGGGATTTCAATTAGGATTTAATTTTTTACATGTTATACGACGACCCTGGCAATGGCAGTAATCTACTAGTTCAGGTAGAGTTACAATAAAATGCATCGTAGTACAAGAAAAAAGTGTGTTTATTAGCAATCCCATCACGAAAAGCTTGAAGAATGATGCATTTTAAGAATAATCTGACTCTGAACATCCATTCCCTGGCTACAGCGACGGCCTTATTGTTGACCTCAACGAACACATTCTGGTTACAGCTTGTGATGACCAAAAGGAAGAGATTATGGTCTAATTTTGGTTAATAATGATGAATTTATTTCAAAAATTGATCAAATCAAATTTAACTTTACAAATAATTTTGTTATTAAAGAACTAGCAACAAAACAACAAAACAGAATGCTATAACATTAAAAAATAACAATGGACATTAAACAACTAAATATATTTATGAGCTTCCCGATTTGTAAGTAGTTCCTAGCACAGCTTCTGCATAGGTTGGTGGAGAATCTGAGAAATAAAATAACGCCATAATTAGCCAAAAAACTCGACACATAGACACGACACGACGATGGCCATTTCTGTCTTTAATATTCCTTTTCTCAATTTTTATCCCAAAACGTGTAAAAACTTGCTTATTAGAAAAGTTAAGTGTAAAGATATAGTTGTTCCTACAAAGATCTCGAAGAGTAGGCTCTACCTACCTTGAGACATCCCTTGGTAATAATAAATATATTCCGCATCTTCATCCTCATATTCCTCCTCCTCTAATTGGTATTCATAAGGTTGTAAAGACCAAGGTTCGGCTTTATGATTATAATCAGTCGTCATCGTCATTGTGCAAGGATCAATCCTAGTATTATTATCACTATGTTCTACTCCATAACATTCCGCAGCATCTTCTTCTTGTTCTTCTAAATCCCTTGGTCCTTTAACCACTACCTTCCACGTATGGATCACGTACTGATGAAAAAACGGAAATAAAGATATTTCGAAAATCAAATCCATGCTTTTATTTCTGCGTCAAAGTTTCAAACCTGCTTTACTAACGAACAAAGACAAAACTGTATTTAACTCTGTAAATGGCTGTACAAACTTGGGTTAAAAATATATTCCATATCTGCTACTGCGAATGGGCTAAATCCGAAATAAAACGATACAACCAACGTGTAGGCTTTCATTGTTCATATTTAAGATTTTAACTCATACATTTAACTAAGAATTCCAAGTTATTTCTTATAAAATTGCAAGAATGGACAGAAAGGTCCTAAAAGGGGTATAGTTTTGAGGTTCTTTTCACCACTTAAACTATTATTTGCACTGCCATATCCCATGAAATGAACTATTTTTCCGATTATAACTTACCCACAAGGCAATCAATATAATACTCAAAATCCCTACTAAAGGTATGGCTACAACGAGTTTGGAAAACAATCCTTCTTCCCCGGACCCTTCATCATCATCCTTTCCTGCATATGTCGCAGAGATAACTTCCTGCTCCTGACTAATTCCCACCTGAGACACAACCACTAAACCCAATATCACTAATCTTTCTGAACATTTACCCAACCCCAGTCCCATAGTAAGTATTTAGTTAAGTTGGGTACTAACTTAACTAAATTAAACGCTGCCACGATAATGGTAGCGGCGCGTTCTAGAAGATTAGGAAGCACGGATCAAACTAAGGAAACTGCACGGTTTTAGTAATCGTGGAAGCCCACTTCAATGATAATTTACCAGTTGTTTGTAGTTGCACAACAAAATCCACAATCACAGCACATCTCTGCCGAAAACTACATCATTAGATTATATCCCATCCCTCTTTCATGATAGTTTTCCATTATCTTCATCTCGCTGTTCTTCATTTAGCTTCGGGACACTAATAAATATAAATGCTTATTTGCCAGCCTTGTAAACGCACATGATGTTAGTAAAGCTCGTCCAAGGAACAAACGTCTAACTATAAAGCACCCGAGTATAGTTTGTGAAGATGTAATGCTTATTCCATGTAAGTAGGTAAAAGCTATTTAACTCGGTAATGATAAGTTATAGTTGGAGTTTATTTTTTATTATTTACTTACGAATTCATGAGCTAACAACACGGCAAGCAAATGAAATAAAATAAAAGCCATAAGATAAAGCCATGGGCAGAGGTAGGTAAGGAGAGGCCTTGGAAATATTTAGCTAAAAGTTTGTATTCCATGAAATGATCTTAGATATTGCTGGCTAAGAAGGAAAGGACATCATGTAGAACCTGCATAGGCAGGAGGATTATAGTCATTCTAGCTGTAATTTGTACTAACTAATTGAGATGAAACTTAACTTTTCTGATGGACGGAGTACGCATCTTGAGCAAATTAAATGCATTTAATTATATGGATCCATTCATGGGTATAATCATTATGATTAGCTAAGAATCACTAATCACTTTTGGATTTTAATACCCAGCATCATCCTTCTTCCCTCCTTGTTGAATAAGTTTAGCTCGAGTCATAAGACTCCAAATTTCAATATGAAAGGATAAACATGGTCATAGGTTTTGTTCGGAGTTTCGAAGGATAACCGTTCCTTATAATATTATCTTTCCTTGTTGGAAGAATTTACGCTTTATGTTGCATGCAGGTAGGTTTTAAGACTACGATCACCTATGGTAAAAGGTTTTAATTGAAAGATATAAGTAATTCTGTACGGATTGTAGAGAAGTTGAGCAGTTCTTGCGTTATCTGGTTTCTATTCTGGAAGCGAATACTTTTGTTTAGGAATTAAAACATTTAGTAACTTTTTTTTGGACGCCACTCATTATTTTAAAGTTGGCTTTTTATATAAGATAGAGTATTAGATATTTTATTAATAGTGTTTTCGTCAGAATATAATCAATTCTACACATTGTATTTTACGGTTAATATGGGTGTACAATCTTTCAAATACTTCCAAAGACTCATCTTCCTAATCGTAACTGAATTTCAACCCCCATAATCTAGATTCCTTTACTAATTGTACTGACTGTACGTGGGCAGTGAAGTAATGCAATTGTAAATAGTAGTAGAGTTTAATTGAACCAAGGATTACAACTCGTTGTTTATTTAAAATAAATAACTTTTATTATTTCAAGCGTGTATAACTTAATATTTATTTTAGACTACTAACTATATTTAACCATCAGCTAATTCACGATTCTTCCTGATAATAATTCATTCTTTCATATCTTAAGACTTCATGCTCAACACTTGTAATTTTAAGCAATCATATCTCTGTATATTATTATTCACAAAGCGCGTTATCCGTCTGTAAATCGCACATGACAAGACTATATCTAGACTTTCCCATTAACATCTCTACATTTTGAAGCACCTACCTTGAATTTAACATGAGGAAAAATGAAAAGGTTAACATTGATTAACAGCAATCAAAACTGACATTACTCAACAATAATGTTAGAGAGCTGTGAGGTGGTAGAACGTAGAAGATTAATGACAGACCTTTGGATGGAAATGTTGATAACTTACTCGGAAAATTATCTATTCTATTACCTGAAGTAATTCTTTGATACAGTTGTTGTTTTTTAAAGGCCCTGATTTGAATTTATTTTACAATGTTATTTTCCACTATGAAAGCCGGCTCCGTTGCATACACAAGATGAAATATTCTGAAACTTTACAGCAATTTTACAGAATTACAAACACTCTTTCATGCTTAATTTAGAATGTACAAAATTAATCTACTTCACAAAATTTACAGCTCAATTCTTGGTTTCGTTTGACAATAAAAGCTACCAGGGTTATTACTTCTATTGCCACTAATTAATCATTTGTTCTGGTTTTAAGTAATCTCTGTACAACAGACTAATCTATTTCAATACAGACCATGTATTTATATTCTAATTATCTAAAAGCTATTTTAATTGAGATGCTATTGACATTATTCCATCCTTCCGGTTCGAGAACATTGCAGAATATGACGAAAGTTAAATCCAACAAGCTGCTTCATGATTTCATTACAATAATACCTCTATCACTACCAAAAGGATGTCAGGTAGCTTCCTAAAGTCTGAATTTGGAATGAATTGTCTACACAATAGTGAAACTCTGTTTGGTATTTGACGTGGAAGTGGTCTCCTTCTTTGTGGTAGTCGTTGTCGTTTGTTTTGGACTGCTTGCTTCCATACTCAATCTAAATAGGGATTAAAGTAAAATTAACATAAGAACTTCGTCGGGTTTCCAACCGATCTCACACCAATTCTTATCTTGAGCTCAATAAATGATAAGCCTGCCTACGCTCACCTTCTTTCCTCCCCCTCTAGCAACATATGATAAGTAGCGATCTCGTTATCAAGTGCGACTTTAGTATCCCACAAGTCTTGATACTGCTTAATAAGGTCTTCCTTCTGCTTACGCAGCTCATCATTCTCAGAATCCAACCTAGCCTTCTCCCTATTGTAGACATCTTCATCATCCTGTATCTTTTTCTGGAGGTCCCTTATCATTTGTTGATAAGACACTCTCTCGCCCTCTAGACTGGATAACCTTTGGGTTATCGTGTCCATCTTCTGCTGGAGATGACTCATCTCATCCCCCTTGCCCGCTATTGTGTCCTTCAGCCTCTTAATCTGGTTCTTGAGGTCGGACTCCTTGGCATTGTAGAGATTCTCCAGGGCATCCTTATTAGCTTGGGCTTGACGGTCAAACTCGTCTCGGAGTTGTTGAATATCGTGCTCGAGCATACTTTCGTATTTCTGTAGGAAAGACTTGATAATTCATCAGTGATCGAATCTTTACATAATATTTTAACAAGTGGCATTTTATTTTTATGGGTATAACCTTTTGGAGCCGATTATCCATCTCTTGGATTTCAATCTCACGATGTTTTTTAATGTTGACAATCTCTTGTTCGAAAATTTGACTCTTTACAGCAAACTCTTCGACATTTCCCTTTAGTTGGCTGTGAAGCTCGATTTGCTTCATTGTTTGCTTTTCCATGCCATGACGGAGCTCTTCTAATTCCTGGATTAGACGGGCTTTTTCGTCCAGAAGATCCTGTACAAAAATGCGAATGATTCAACAACTGTCAAAATAATTTTTTGATGTGTGAAAATTCATTAATTATTTAATTTTAATAAGATTGAAAATATAATAGACGGTTTGAATAAATAAAAGATGTATTTCATAGATAATACGCTGAAAGTCATAAATAACATCCATAAACTGTCAAATTCCATACCGAATTATCTCTAGCAAGCTTCTCTTTGTCATCATGAGCTCTCATCAAATCTCCAGTAAGCTTATCAATTTGTGCCTTGGCTTGGGCAAGTTTATTCTGCAGGATTTGAGCCTCATTCGCCTTCTTATCGAATCTATTTACAAGCATATCAAAAATATTAAGTTCGCAATCATTAGCATTAGCATACCATGCAAATTTACGTTTGTTTGTAGGTTCTATCTAAACCTCGACAAAGCATTTTCAGATCTACATTCTTACTGCCAATTAAATGCAACTCACCCTTTCTTATGTTTAACTTTGAAAAGTGACAAAAAAAATCAATTCTGCTAACTTTTTGCTAACTTTTATTCAGAATTTTACTAGCTCAACCAAATTAAATAGTATTAAAAACGCTTTGCTTACTAATTGTATTAAAAACTGCTAAATTATAATTTCATAATTATTTCAAAGAGTTTGCATTCCATTCCATTCATTCCAAATACTCTAATGCTTTCCCGTAGAAACTATCAACAATCCCAGTTTGATTACTTGAGTCATTTCATTAGTTTAGGAATAGGATAGGTCATTGAGATTTGACTTGTACTGTACATTTTTGCCTGCCATATCTAATCTCCTTTATTTACAAACACTCTCATCAACAAAGTTTAATGCTACTCAAAAGTAAGACCGTCATGGTTTTTATTTGACCGGAAACACTTTACGCATCCTATTTGTCCCTCTAAATTAAATGGATCAAATCCTCTACCTCGTTTTCAAATCATCGACATCCTTCTGGAGACGCATATTGGACATTTCCAACTTGGCCCTGTCTTTTTCACTATCTTCCAACACCTTCCGGACATTGTCAAGTTCCGTGTCATAGGTGAACTGCAGCCTTGTCAGAGTTTTTATCGTGTTTTCTCGTTCGGCCAAAAGCTGTTTTTAAAATAAATACATCATATTTATATTATAACAAACCCCCATTTGTAAAGAATCATTACGACCTTTCAGACTTTAATAAAGCACCATAATTAGTTAAAGAATGCCCAAATAATGTATTGTAAACGGCTTGTCAAAATCTTTCCTGATTTAACTGTTCATAGATGCTAAAAGCTGTAATTTTGTTTCTGATTGCGAATGTGAATGCACACATAAATTAGCTTTAAATTGCAAACTAGCATAATATATTCTGCAACAAAATCATTTAGGCAAGTAAAGGATGAATAAACAAAGGTTCTGTACCCACCTCCTTGCTCAATAAAGAGTTTTCATCTTCCAATTCCTGTTTTCTCTGCAAAATATTGGCCAACCGGTTGTTGAGCCCAATCAATGCATTCTTCTCATCGATTCTTGATTTCATTGTTGGAGTTTTAGGACGCTCTGTTTAAGGACGTTAGAAAAATCCAGAGTTGATTAAAGTTACACGCATACAAATTCCACTAAATTATCATTTCTTTTTAGATATTCATCCCATAAAATACACCTGTCTTTCCATACCTCCTTCTATTTGTATTTCAGATGTAAATTATATGCAAAAATATGAATCGATTCTTTTTCGCTGATCTTGAGCCAAGTCATGAGAGCATGTCTTTCAACTTTAAAGATCAAGATGAGTTGTTTGTGGCCTTTTTTTCATCCTTTACTTTTTTTACCGGCCGGTTTTTGTCTTTTATTTGTTACTTTTTCCGCTTTTTACCTCATTACTACTTATTATTACTCTTTGCTTGTTCAGGTATTCAGGTTCATCCTTTCGAAATTTTGGTATGCTTTAAGATGCTTTGTAAAGTAATTCTCGCCTTGTTCTAACTTTCTTTGCTTTGATAATTTGAAGGTAGACTAGTTAAAATTTGCATTCTTTTGGCAGATAGTTTTAGATATTCCGTCCTAGCCTGACTTTGAATACGGATTTTAGATAATTTACTATCAAATCGGGGTTCTGTTTTAATGAAACTGTGTTTACCGTTTTAGAAATTTTTTCCTGTCGTCTCCTTAATTTTAAACTTGGCATTGTTCCTAGTTTATCTTTTACCAAAATCAGCTTTGTTTTAAGTTATAAGACAATGCTCTTTTTATTATTAGATGAATATGTTGGCTTTAACTTTTTCATTGTTTTATTCGTAAGAATTAGAGTTTCAATCAATAACATTCCGATGCAAAACTCTTTTTTTATTGCTTTGTTAGTTAAATGAATTTTAAATTGTACAACTGCAATAAATTGGATAAACATCCGTACAATAGTAGTCAAAGAATTCAGGTGGGCATATTGTGTGACCTGTTCTTGGTGGCGACGTGAAATACCTTAACTTAAGACAAATTAACCCAGGTGGGCTAGCAGGAAGTATAAATGTATTTTTATATCACACTGGCAAATAAATCGGACTTTTCCTTCCAACTGTGACCAAAAGCATTTGACAGGGTAATAAACAAAATAATAAATTAAAATGCAGAACGACATATTATTACCCTAATAAGTTTTGCATAGAAATCCCCTCTGCTTTTATTACACGAGAATTAGGGTTGTGGTTGACATTTATATTCCTCTTTTTACTACAAGCCGTTCTTATTTAATAAAATAAAATTCTTTCATAAAAGCCATCCTTGCATATCTCTTCAATCGCAAACTAACTCGTATGCATTCTAACACTCGATCTAAGAGTTTGAGTCAATCCATCAAGTTACAAAAACAACAAAAATGCAGTTAAGTATAAACCTGTCCTATCAAAAACAAAAATCAAGTTTTGTGATCCTTGATTCTCAATTTAATTGTCCATTTTGATTCGATTACTTCATACTCCTGTCAAAAACAACTCAAAGACTAAACATCCCTTGGTGTATAAATGCAAATGCAAATCCTGCTGGATGAGTTTTAATCGAACTGGATGAAATGCAATAAATATGCAGAAAAGATAACATCCTATGGTTTTAATATGATTAAAGTACTGAACTCAGCTCAAATTATGCAAGTATTTTTATACTGCCATTTAATTAAAATATAATCTTTCATTGGAATTATAACACGTAACCTTTCTTGAAGAAGTTAATGTTAATAAAAAAAAGTTGCAAAAGTTGCTCAAAGCTAGACATCCGTCTTCCCAAGGTAGCAACCCTAAAACTCAACTCTGACTTGGATATAATCAACAATTCCTACAGTCAACAGTTTTAATGGAATTATTATTACCCATAGCTAGACGGGATAGCTCTTCTTCAGGGATTTAAATTTTAAATGGAAAGAAAGGGAATTTTTTACAAGCCCACTATGGAGCCCAGTGTGCCGGAATAATTGTTTTTTTTGTCTTATATCTTAAGTTGATTCCCCTCTGAAGAGAAGTTGTCAAAAAAGCGTCTCATTAGTCAACATTCCATATGCACAGACATACCAACCAACAAACACTACACAAATTACTAAACTCTTTACTTTTTACTAGTATTTTTCCACACAAGGTTTATTTCTCGGGTGAGTTACTCAAGACTGGCTTCTCGTTTGTTTATAATAATATAAATCCAGAAAAACACTTTTTAAATAGAAACTCCAAACACTATAACTTTGCCCACTGGAATTAAGTACTTTGTTCTAAACTCCCAATGACTTTTAAAGCTCCTAAGGTACTCTACTTCCTCATTGATGATGCGTTTCTAAACTTTCTGGTTTCCCGTAATAGCCATTTTATCTAGAGCTTCTTGGTGATAAGAAATACATTAGTGGGTGCATTTAGGCACATTGGGAATGTTAAAATTGTGCCTAGAATTCTACACAAACCGTAGCTAATCGAAGTACTATTAACTTATTTAAGCTGTGCATTCATCTATTAGCATATTCTAGTATTATTTTAATAGGTATAAGACTCAGCCTGTCCTTCGACTCTTCTATTATTCTTTGGCGATAAATCTTAAATCTATTTTACATCCATCCTTATTCCTTATCAAAGTAATGTAACGTCATAACATATCAAAAAACCATTCTAAACTCTATCATTACTGTCCATCCCTTTTATGGAGTACAGGGTAAGGTTTGTTTAAGGAACAAACGTGCATGGCCACTTTACTTTTTAGTGCTTAAGGCTCCACTTGTAAAGTCTAGATATAAATAAGAACTTCACTCAAGGGAAAAAATGCAACATAAAAAAAATTGAGCAACCAATTTTCACATCTTTTTAGGCTTGATAGAATTAATGTTCTAACTTGCTAATTTAATTCTGTCCATTTGATATATTGATACTTAGAAGAAAGCTCGTTTTCTAACGGTCATGCAGTTTCATAAATTTCTAATTACATGCACTAACTGGCTTTTAATGTGAGGAGTTTTTATTGTAAAAGGATGTACCACGGAAAATAGATTAGAAGCGTGAATAATTTAATTAAAAGCCTTCGGCCGTGATAAGCTACTTTGCGATATTTTGTTCTTAATGCAGTTGGCAGTGGATAAATGGATGCGATTTCAAGGGATATTAGGCATCTCTTTCCATTTTGTTTTGCGACCTGTACAAAATTAGCCTGAATAGCTCACCATGGCTAACATAATATCTTCAAATTGTAAATCCATATATTTGTTTGAATCTGGTAGAAAAATACCACAAATTCTAAAATGTGCATGAAAATATTCAAAAAATCCTTAATTATCTTTTTCTACAGTTTTTCATCAAACTTTCATAATTTATTCCTCAATAAAAATTCTAAATCTAGATCTAACTCTTAAAAAGTTAAGTTTTCACTCTGAATATATTCAACATGAAATAAGAAACACTTTCTCTCAATCTGGTCATATATATTCTGGATTTTTATCCATCGTCCAACTACATCTCATAATGATGATATCTTACCCGGTGTAGGAGTAGAGGCTGACGATCCATACCCATTAGAACCCGGAGAGGGTGGCTCATACTTCCTGGATTTTGTTGCCATGTTTTACTTTATAATATAAAACGAGCCAAAATCCACAGGATAATTCTCCCAACACCTTCAACCTCTACTAGTTTTTGTGGTAGTAGTGGTAGTGGTAATAGTTTATGTAAAAAAATCTTTTTAATTGTCTCCTTAAACTTTAAACCACTTTTTTCCTAGGAGTAAAGTAAAGTCAAGTTCTTACTGCAAGTTTCAGAGGTACAGTAACTTTTAAGAAATGGCATGGACCCCAACAGCTACTGGTAATGGTAACTGGTCTAACTAACTAACAAATGCTGCTTCAGGTTTGTACGTTGGTTGTGGAATGCAACGGAGGAAATAATGAAGATCACTCTCACCGCTACAGTAGATGAGACAGATCGCTGGGAGACAGGAAGGGTTCTATCATAGAACTTTTATGTATGAGTGTTATTTGTATTATTATTATTTTTCCCGTTCAGTTTACTATTTACTTTCCTACAAATCCAATAATGATTCAAGGTAGTCTATGCAGTTGCAGTAGTAAAGTAAAAAAGAGTCAAAACCACTGATTACTACAACTTTCGTTGGAATCCCAAACAATAAAGTAAATAAATACCTATGCAATGCAAACAATGTCGCTACTTTTCCTAACGTTTAATGATTTATATAGACGACAAATAACAACCTTTGAGGTTTTTTCCATTCAGTATTCTCCTCCAACTCTTCCGTTGTTACAACTTCAGCTTTGAGTTTAGTTTATTTTTCAGCTATCCCTTCTCTCTTCACAGTCTTTCATTCATGAATAAAAGTTACAACAAAATCCATCCTTGTTGGGATGATCCCCTGAATAAAGTTGGACGGATTCTAGATTCTAGATCAGAATTCAGACAACACGAAAGGTTAGATCGAGCAGTAAAGGCCACGTATAGGATCCCGATTCACTTGTGCATCCAATTTCCTAAAACTTGCTCTTCCATATACAATGTAAAAGAGCTTAACACGCCTTTTTAAGCTGCACGTAACTGTTTATCTGTTTACTTGCTTATTTTGTTTTACTAAAAAAAGAGTTATTTTTTATTCAAAATATTTCTAAAACCAAACTATGAGCCTTGCGTGTGCCTGTTTCAGTTTCAAATACTGCTTTATTGTAAATTGAAATACTAGTGGAATGTTTGCAAAAATTACTGCTAATAATACAGTAGTCGTGTGCTCTTAACTTGTACCGTGTGCTTTGAAAATGCTTATGTCGAGGGTTTTTAAATGTAATTGTGTGTGTGTTTGTATGAGGAAATTCCTTTACGACTGTACTTTCTGCTACGCGTAAAAACAAGGCTCACTAATAGTTTTATAACAATAATAAAAACTAGTACAGTTCTTAATGCTAGTATCCACTATCTATTCCCTGCCTTTATTGCCCGTCCGTGTTGTCAACGCACAGGTAACTCCACAACTGAACACTCGATGCTCGACCAGGTTTTTAAAAGTCTCTCACAGTAAACTAGATTTGCTGTTGCATACCTTAGCTTGTAGTGCTAGTTAGTTAGTTAGTTGCTAGATATACATAAAAGATTATGCACTTGCTAAACTTTAACTAAACTAGCAGCGCTGTAGCTTCAGCTAGGAGCAAAATCAACTCGTGGACAAATGAACGCATAGGTAGTAATGCAACAGGTAACTAAACCACTGTCAGAGCTTAAACTCTTTAACTCTCCCTTGCTTAGCTATCTTGTAGTAGTAGGACTAGGAATACGTAATAAAATAGCGTAATATTATTTTAACAACAACAATAGAGACTGAACTAGCAACCAGTTGAAGCTGTTGATGACGATGGATTCGAACTCTCCAACTTGTAGAGGTTTTGCAGTCGAACTGGCTTCTTTTTGCTAGAGCTAGCTTAGCTAGGGACAGGAGAACGGTCTATTGAAATTGCTTTGTGGAAAGATCAACTCAAATACCAAGACTATCGTCATCTTTTATTATAATATTATTAGTAGCGTCTTATCCTCTTAGAAAAAGGTCTTTAAGATAAGATTCTTGGTCTTCGAAGGTTTTTAAAAAGTCTCATCAAGATCCGAATAAACCTTCTTGAATTGCATGTCACCGCTTCATGCTCAGCCAGCCGTTGCTATTTTTGCTGCGATGTTCCCTTTTTCTAATCTTCAGTTGGTTTATGAATATAAGTTCTTGGGAAGTCATCAAGGTTAACTGTGGCATTAAAGTAAATTAGATTTGCGCTGGGTGGATCCATTCAAAGAGGATGCGGATGGGGATTATTAAAAGTTAAGGAGTTGAACAAAATAAGGAGAAAATTAATCTTTAAAAGTTATGCTAACAATAGGACCTTTTATTTTTTACATTGTTAGCTTTAGCAAAAGTTAGTTATAGTGATTACTATTCTCAGATTGTATGGGATTAATTCATGTCTTAAGGAAGGAGATTTCATTTCCATACGCCACTGCAATTTTATAAGCTATGAAACTCAAATCTACAATCCAATCTACAATAAATGTTAAAGGATTCTAGGATGATGAGAATGCGAAGATGGGTTGCTGCATTGGATTACGATTATAGTCTGCTTTTTACACGCGTTTTTATTTACCTGTTCATACCTCCTCTACTACCACTAATATTATATAATTATTGCAACTAACGTACGTCCATAGGGCAACAGATTATCATACAATATGTGCCATTACGTCTACCTTTGGGGCTCTTGGTGGTAGATGCTCTGCTAATATTATTATTATGATCGTTTTTGAATGCACAGAGTACCGTGTGCAATATCATACCTGCTTGCTTACCTGGTAGAAAGGGCTGGTTAGCTTGTCCATTTCATTACTGTACTGTAATGCCAATTCCTCTAGCTCTAGCAATAATCCATAATATGTGCTACAATAGACACACACACCTACAAAGTGACAGAGATCCTCCAAATTGGAATAGCTAACTTAGTTAGTTAGCGACCAAAAAGACCCTGGCCTACTTGTACAGATTCCACATAATATTATTGGCATTATATTATCATCACTTATAGTAAATCCTAGCTATGATTACGGATGCTAAAACTACTCAAATCTATATGGACGAACGGATGGATGAAACCAATTTATGGTGTTATTTACTCCCTCAACAGAACAACAAAGCTTAGAAGTGTCAAGAAGGAAGCAAACTTTGTTTACTGAAACCACACTTATTACGCAAGCAATAGGAGTTTTAGGAATTGAGCAATTAAATAAGGTTGGGAGGAGTATATATTCCTCTAATATCTTTATAACTAATGCGAAATATATATAAATTCTCAGTAGAAAAGGGAAAGGAAGAATTTGGGTAAAGAATTTAACAACGGATCTGTCAAATTTTAAGCAATAATCGATTATCAATATTATTACCCTTAAACACAAATTTCTCTATAACCTAAAGATAACACTCAAAGTGAGTTTGCCCATGATACAAAAGTGCACCACCTTTTTTGCACGAGAAGCGATGCAATGGCAATAGGAATGGATCAGATTTACTTTTTTAATACCAGTTGTTGAACACACCTCAGGGCAAAAATACCTTTCCCCTTACATAATAACCTCATCCGTCCTTTCTAAGGTTTAAGGCTGTTTTTTTTTTCAATTCCAATTACAACCAAAAGAACATAACATTAAATACTTGCTCACCAACAACCATCAGCATCACCACCAATAGCAATAATATTTGCATATTTTAGACTGGAAATACTCTTCTAAGCTTCATAAAATAATTCAACGATGACGTTAACGTTAGTTGGTTGTGGTAAACCTATAGGGATTTTTGCATTATCCTATTACTGCTAGGAGGGAGTTTATCGTATTTTTGTAGATGGAATGACCACGACAATTGTGCTTAAGTCGGGGAATGAATGATAAAAATAAGACTTAAAGGACGTCACGTCACCAAGTAGGTAAATATGCAGGAGTAGTTAAGTAGCCAAAGTTAACAATGACTGCGCGATTAATTGTTTAAGAATTAGAAATGGGGTGTGATTGTTCTATTAGTAAAGAGGGCTTAAATTCTTACTTAAAGTTAGTTTAGTCCCACTGGCATTTGATTCAAACTTTAAAAAAAGGAATGCTTTCAATTTATTTCATTTCCTAGTATAGAAATTCATACAGAGCGTGCTAGTAGTTAATGTAATGTGAGGTGGTATCACTTAAATATTATGTTGATGGAATACATATTTACATTGCGTAGCGTAGGTATTTAAAATTGCTTTGATTTAATCGACCCCAACAATAAAGTAACAGTGACACGACAGGGCTATGTTATGGAAATTTTTACAAGTTAAACCTTAACTTATTGTTAAAAGTGTGATACGTACGTGTGTACGAGTGACACGCGTCAATGAGGAATGGGAGTAGGCACGGAAATATACACACTAATTCTGCACAAAAACAAACCTACTACTACTACTACCTACCTACTTTTACTAACGTTGATTGAAGAATGATGAATGTCAAATGGTATAAACTTCAGATTAGTGTTTACTTACACGAATGAGGAAGTGTCATTTCTTTCCTATTGTTTAAGATTTTTTATTTTATTTAAGGAGGTTTGGTTACAGTCATATTACGTGGAATCCATCAATAATACCTTCAGGACTTCACAACATAAATGATAATCTTCTAAAATCCTATGGGAGCTCTTTAGCCGAGCTAAATTAATTAGAAAATAGTTCGACTCAATTACTTAGATAATTATTGGTCTCGGATATTTGATTAGACCATATCCACCTTCCGACAGAGTTCAATTATAATTTGTTTATCTAACAATACCCAGAACATGTGAAAATGCTTTATTAAAACTAAATGAAAGTAAATCGTAGACTTTATGTAAGGTGCGAAACGGCCAAATTGCCCAATAAATACACTCGCCCTTTGACATCACACAACTCCTCATAAAATAATAGGGAATACATTTGATAAAATACAAATTATATGAAAAGTCAAATCGCATTGCAGAAAATGTTATTTTAGCATAATTATTTAGCTCATAAAAGGGTGAGTGCTCCACGTGCAGGTCTTCTGTCCACCAAGTTTTTTTAATTTGTGTGTCATGCAATAAATTATGACTGCGGCGACTAGCACTACTTTATATTATATTATGCTAACTTCTCCTAGTGTTACTTCGTAAAGTAGAATGGGCTTGAGGTGAGTGAGATCAATTGATATTAATTTCTGTTCAGGTCTCTCATGCTCTCAGACTGCGAGTATTTAATGCTCCTTACTTATATATTTGATACCATTTTTCCATAAGCACTAAACTGTTAGTTTTATAGATAGATCTTGCTAACTATTTTAGTCGTACCTCAGTGGATGCTTTTACTGTGTACATTCTTTACACTTAATTCAGGGTGACACTGAAGTCATCATATCAAAATTAAAGTCGACAAATAATACCCTTAAATTGCGTGTTAAATCAATAGATAATAGATCCCTTTAATGTATGAATTTATTCCTGTACATTTGCACGTAAAACGTATATTCTGTACAAATTAACACAACTCCAGTTAAGTCACTTTAGAGGTGGATTACCATTGATTGAAATGTCATCGCCACCGCTATCCCCATTGTCAAAACAATCCATTTCTAAAAGCTGATTGGCACTTTTAATCAATAAATGTAAACAATTATGCGTTTTGACATGAAATAAATTCGCCTTTGAGTCATTGTAGTTCATTGTCTGGTCTTGAGTAATAATGCAATAAGCTTGGTTTCATTTTTATCAAACTTTTATTAATTTGTTCTTTTATTTTTCATTGATTTGCCGAGAACAATTCAGAGATGAAGGATAAATACAATTACAATAACGGTCCAAATGTTTTGAATAAATGAATGAAGGTAGTTTAGTATTTAAGTTATGAAGAACAAAGCCAAGTAGGTAATAAGTCGAATCAACAATCAACATCAACAAAATCCTTAGATATAGTAGTAGTAAGTAAATTAAGCTAAACTACTTTCATTCTGGGAGTTATGTGATTCACATTAAACATATTTATATTTGTTTTACTTTACTTTTACTTTGCGTAAACGTATTTATTATACTTTTACCAAGAATACTTTACTAACGTATTCATTCATATTATATTATTCTTTATGGCAAACTGGATATTGAACATTAAATAATTAAAAACTTTCGATTAGGAATAATTAGCTCCTTTAACAACTTTATATTCTCTTTTAGTTAAGTTGAAGGGGGATTGCACTCTATATTATGGTTTTTACTTAATTTAAACTTGATTTATAAAACGGCTTAGTTAGAATTTTACACAGTAAAGTAAGCCTGAAAATTTACCGAATTGCAACGTTATTTCGGGAACTAGTACAATCCAAACTTGCAGTCAACATATTTATAATATTGTAACTGCTAATAGTAGTAGCAGTATCAGTCAGCAGGTTAAACTTTTAACTCTCCTCAAGTAGACAAAGTATTTGGTTACAGAAATGGTAACTTTTGTTATATTTTTGGTTAGCGTATGGAAAAATCAATAATACTTTGCGCTTCAATCAAACTTAACGATGCAGTTAAGGCAGGACGTATTAAATTTAAGCCTTCTTAAGCGAAATCAACCACAACAACATTTTTCATAACGCCTCCATCCAAAGCGGTGATTAAAAGCTCACTAGGTCGACACTTTATCACCAGCTCCACTTCCTGCCATGCCCTTTGACCCGAGTTGAATTTGAACTCGCAGCATTTTTCGACAGTTGACTCGGTCACAAACTGAAAAATAATTAGGAACCCATTGATGATTGAGTTTTAAAATGTCCTAGTAAAATCTTGACGTCTTTTAACACGGGCTGATGCATCCATGATGTTCTGACTTACCTTGGGCTCATTGGGTGACTTGAATAATGGCAGGATAAGTAAACTTTGGCCGGGTTGAGCCCCCACGTAAGACCTCTTAAGGACAACCCGATTCAACTCCAAGTCTTGGCCAAATTTTATCAACGAGTCCCAAACATCAGCACACCAGGATTTACCGTCTCGTAGAACTCGTTTCTCTGCTCAGGAGAAAAAATAATGAGACTTATAGGGTTAAGCTTTCAAGCCAATTTCTCGAGCGTTTCATTCATTTAGATTCAAAATATTAAATTGTAGTAGTGCAGGATCATCTACTCTAAGCTCTAGTTAATATACGGAATCTCTGATTGCAATGAGCCAAGAGTAAACACATTTTTATGGGATACAAAACTCAATAATTCACTTCCTTACGGTTGCACGAATGTACTAATTAATTTCAATAAATCTGATTACCTTCGGGGTGTTGATCCTCAAGAAACGGAGTCATTACTCCAACTCCGATACTGAATGGCGATTTAATTATAAGTCTTGGAGAAAGATTTGTCAATGAGATTGAACTCCCTTGTAAAACTGCTGCATTGTACTCCTGTGTAATAAGAACGGCAACATTTTATTCAACTCAAGTATTATAAACCCACATTGTAAAGAGATTATCAGGAAATCTGTGGCTAAGCTGTAGTTTAGTTGTACCTTCGGGACAAAAATTTGTACAGAAAAATCCCTCAGTCCATTCTTGATACAATCGACCAAATGTCTTGACCCGGCTCGTCCTCCAGTTAATACTAGATGGTCATAATTATGATTTTTAACCAAAGAAAGGATAAAGTCTTTAGCAAACTCTATATGGGGTT
Source organism: Hydroisotoma schaefferi (assembly GCA_034682405.1). Lineage (NCBI taxonomy): Eukaryota > Metazoa > Arthropoda > Collembola > Entomobryomorpha > Isotomidae > Hydroisotoma > Hydroisotoma schaefferi. Next base: position 19,647 of record JAQFZX010000503.1, on the reverse strand, counting down.
GGACAAATCTTGTCATCTTCCAGTAAGGGATTCCAAAAGCTCCCACTTTGTTCCAAAGGATGTCTGACGGTTCTAACGCGTCTTCAATCTAGAAGCAAAAAGCCATCCAACCAAACGTATTTTTAAAATGTATCACAAATCATTTGCATGGCATATTTTTTTCGAAGAAGAGTATCCGTCAATTACTTCCATGTTGGTGAACCGCTTAAAATGTTCTACGAAACTGGAGGGTACAAAAATATAATAGTTTCCTCGTTGCGAAGCATCATAAAGGTTCTTAGAACGCTCGAATTCAGTCAAAAGCTTCAGCCATCCTCCCTTGTACTTATTTTGGTAGTTGAATATAAACGGGGGTGTGAATATTGAGGAAAGTTCCAACGCAAACAATGCCTCTGGACCTGAAATCATCAAAGGCACAGCCACATAAGTGTAACTCTATTTATAATTAAAATCTCAGCATCTCACGCATTTTCGGAGTAAAAATAAAAACAGAATGCTACTTTAACTGCCGTAGCAGTGACAGAGACATGTTTATTTCTAACTCTTTCCTTCCAAAGTTTTAGCTGAACATGAACAAGTTCTGTTTCATTAAAGCTCAAAAAGATCATTAAAATCTAAAACAATTCCCCCTGTTATTTTTAATCGAGCAAAAAATACCAAATAAAAAACCTACTATCAAGTATAACTTGACTTCTGGGAGAAAGCACGAGACGGAGTTTCCCATCCATGATTTCATACCCACTAGAATGCAGATATGTACCACCAATGTCCACGGAAAGGAAACAAAGCCCTAGAGTTAAAAAAACGTATTAAAACATAATGCCTTTCAATCAAACTACCAATTAACAATTATTCTTTTGTTCTCATCCATTAAAAACTGGCAATTAAAATAACCTTTTGAATCTGACTTGTTCCCTAGTAGTTTAGACTTTATAGCATGGTAAGCATATATCCCTGCTGCACACGGGTCTTCAATAAGGGCAAATCCATCCTTCTGGGTCACCAGTCCACTCTGCATGGGCAAAATGTATTTTTACATAATCAAACGTATCCATAATCAGAATTCAAATTACATAAAACTCGATCATGCACTCATATCCTGAAAGAATTACATAAGCTAAACCAGCTAAGCATTATTCTCCGTTCGTAAAGAAATGCATTGTAATTTTTGACAGTGCTTGGGATAAATATTTATGAGAATGACTCCGTAAATACTACTGCCTATAATCTTACTTTACACGTATGCTTATAAAAATTTATGACAAACAAGATAAAACTCCTGGTTATTTATCCGAGATGATCGCACCACAAATGACTAAACGCTGTAGTACTAAAAGACGTCAGCAAGATTATTTACATGAATATAGCTATTAACCTTCCTTACAAAAACTACCGTTTGGAAATGTATATGAAGAATTATAGTAGAAATATATTTTTATACTACTCCATGAATGATTCATTGTATTTCATGATTTCTTTTCGAAGAACAGCTAATAAACGTACCCCAAATGCAGCATCACGAACAAGTTGCCTCGCTCTTCGATCGAAACTGGAAGGGATGGCCACCACCATAATCATCCGACCTGATGGACCTCCTGGATCCCAATGAATACAAAATTCAATTACAATATATTTCACACAATTAACTAAAATATGATTAGCCAAACAATAAAAGCAATAAAACGACAAGGAAACAATAAACCTTTTTGTTCAGGTTTCCATTACAATATATTTCATTTAATTAAGGTAATATTAGTCTAACAGTGTGAAATATATAGAAGGGGAAGCCCACGTCCGGGCTTTTGTCCCATCCAATTAACTCCCAATTTGATTTAAATTTCTATTATGCTTTACTACATGGAATCAACAAGTGTTGAATTGAATTAAGACCCTCACCCCGTTTCTTTTGATCCACTTGCTCCAAAGCCAACCGGCCGTAGTGCCTTATAGCAGATTTGATAATAAGTTGAAGCTCATCATCTCCTGGTTTTGATTCCAGCGTGTAAGGATAAGCAGATCCTTCGTTGAAGCATTCTCTCCATTTTGAAATGAGATGAGAGTGGGTGTCATCCGAGAGGAATTTATTTAACGCTTGATGCCCAAATCCAGGACTGGAGGGATTGTTAGCATTATCGTTATCCTCATCATCCTCAACGTCAAGATAAAGGTCGTCAACGCTGCTGACCCAAGACGGGGCCTTGTGGGAGCGGGGGCAAGAGGAACCTACGTCACCATAAACCACATATATACTCAGTCAATATGGCTCAGCCAAAGCATATTGAGTAACCCTTAACTTTGAGGGAAGTAGCGTTAAATTAGCTTTTCATAATCTCATTTCAACTTTCTGTGGCTCCAGAGACTATTCCATGTTTTCGAATAGAAACTCAATTTTTAATTAAGCTGGGACTTGTAAAAAATAAAAAGTTGTTGGCTTGATTCAACCTTTGGCTATATGCTAGCTGAAGGAGTTTTTCTTCATTGCATTTTTAAGATTACGATGTTAGATCATGAGAAAGTTTAGATTAGATTTTTACCCGAATCGACAACCCCAATGCGAACACAGTCGGGCTGTTCCCTAATCCAGTAGGAGTATCCACTCCCTCGACTCCCAATATCCAAAGAAATTACACATCCAGGCAAAGGATCCCTCTGACTTTGTCCCTTTTCTGTCTCCACTTTCCTTTGATGATTCACCTGTGAAGGAATTCCAATCAGGTTTAACTTACGCTAGTAATTTAAAACTTGGTAAAATCCCGTTAATGATAAAACACATTACAGGAGAACTTTTAAACCTAGAAAAATATCCCATCGCATTGACATCCCTATCAATCTCATAATCTCATGATCCGGTGATAATTTGCTGTTGCATTTATTTATACCCAGAAATGTATACATATCATTAAGGCTTTGCTTCACGGAAGTTCCATTATATAAATTAAAACATGTTGATGGTTCTAAGCAGTTAAATTTAGCATTTTCCAGTAAAAAAAGTAACGATTGAAGCTGAAATAAAACTCGTGTTCATTTCTACGCATACGGCGTAACTTCTCTGTCTATAAGTATTCTGAAGTAAATTTTATTAATTGCAGCAGTGGAAAGATCAATCTCTAGTATTGGTTTTTATGGAGTTTGAACACAGAGATCAGTGGATGAGGAACAATGTCACGAGATTTCTGCTTAATGGACAATCTTTTAATAAAATAATTAATAAATCCCAAGGTTCACTTTTTGAACAGCCGTACTAATTCACACTTATTTTGCATCCCACTGTTAAAATTAATTACACAGCAACCTGTCTCTATTTTTATTATAAACAGCATTACGTCAACCCCTCTGTTCAAAATTCAGACTATGTTCTGAAAGAGACAACTTAAAAAGCCAACTTCTTTAACATAAGAACACAAAGGCGGAAATGACTAGCAGAGATTTTTTTAGCAATTTTATTTCCCATGCAGAATAAAAGAAGTGGATTTTTTTAGCAGGTTTTAAATATAATTCTGTCATCACTGCTCATTTAAACTTTACCTTGAATAATAGAAAAATACTTGGAATATTCATTTGTGGTTTTAATTTTAAAGTTGTGGTTAAAGTTAACTTTATAATGTATTCTGAGATGTGAGAGGAATTCCCTGTTTATTACTCTGAAGAGTATACACCCCCAAGATTAGCAGTGTTGGCTGCTAAATAAATAAAGTTAGAAACAGTTCTTAAAGTAAACTGGCTTAATGTAAAGTTTCATGTGTATTTTTTACGATTAAATCTTATGAAATAAGGAAAGTAAAGAAGAGTCGTAAGAGAATTCATTGAAATGACGATTTTAAATTTTGACAGGCTTTTTATCACTAAAAGTTGCAGGCATAGATGAGTGAAAGTATATTAGCTACTAAGTCATCTATAAACTGGACATAGCACATAAAAAGGAGTACTTTTTTATTTTTTCGAAAACGAATCTTGACTACACATGAAAATATGAACTGTTCTGCCTTTTTTACAGCAAGCAAGCTAAATAGTCTACAAACCTCTTGTAAAGGAACATTTTCTCAGATCTGTAGCTGTAAAAAACTCCACATCAAAAGTATACATTTCTCCATCAGAAAAAAAAGTTATTTAGAGTGAAGCTTTACCACTGGATCCTTTCTCATCCTCAGCTTGCTTAGGTTTAACTGGTGTAAGTGATATGTGGGTGTAAATGACAATCAGAAATAAGAGAAAGTAAAAGTTAGGACTTTGTTTCAAATTCCGAGTGAAAGCATTCACAGCTAAAACTTTAGAGAAGAAATCATGAACTTGGCTTTACAAAAGTACCTGGGAAAGCAGGATAAATGATTTTTTTCTGAGAATTTTAACAATTTACGAACAACTAACTTTCTGACTCCCATGAATAAGTATTCGTTTAAAATAGAACTGCCGTACAGCAACTACTTTTTAGATTGTATTTAGGCTTTTGTCACTGAGGTTAAGGAAAACAAAGTAACGCGTGCTAAGTTAACCTGTTGCCAGTCAAAAAAAGTATTTTGGTAAGCCCTACCTTAACATCGGCAATTGAAATGTACTCGACGGAGTTTTCCCTTTCCTCGTCCGCATCAGGGTCAAGAAGACTCCCACTCCTGCTTGTACCACTACTGCCACTGTTGCTATTGCTGTCATCCTCATTTTCGAAATTTATACTAGCCTCACCAACCTCAGGAACTTGAATTGTCAACAGTTTCTCATCCTCTTGTAAAAGTCCTTCGCAAAAGCCACGGAACGAGGCTCTAGTTGATGACCTTTGCCTACGAATTCCATTCATTAATTTTGTTTACAAACTTTCCAAATTTATAGACCTTTTTTACTAAGCTCGTTAATCCATTCTTCTATTCTGTATATAATAAAATTATTCATTTTTTATTTGTAGATAATAATCTTAGGCAAATTTTAAAACCAATTTATCCCCATTCTTAAATCATTAAAACACCCAATCTCCGTAAAAGGGCTGGAAACTGTAATCGTCATTCATATTCATTATCCTTTTTAGGAGGAGTAGTATCATCTTGGGATCGTAGATTTTTGATGAAGATGACTATTTTATTTTATTTTTTCAATCTCTTTGTGTTTGCTTTTGGTAAATGTGACTTTGACAAATTAACGCTGGGATTTGTTCCTTTCCGATAAGGAGTTTTAATTTCTTTAAAGAAACTATTACATTTAAAATGTTAATGTTACCCACGCATACAAAATACAAGGGATTAATACTTTGCTTAAGCTAATGCTTTCTTTATTTAAATTTTTTTGCCATTTCCATTTGCATTGCAATATTATTTAATTGGCTTACCAATCAGAGTCGGATCTAGATTCCGAGGAAGCTGCTGAACCAGACCTTGGATCATCTTCTACGCTATTGGCATACTTTGTGTGATTTGTTTTTGTATTGGCATTTCTGACAAAATTGCTCGCATTTGTTGAAGATCTGTCACTGCTGCCTTTACCTTTACTATTACTGTTATACTTATTTCCTTGTTGCTCGTTGTGTCCACTGAGATGGTTATTGAAACCTGAGACGTGACGATTTATTGCTTGGACCGGTACATGTACAGAGGCCACCCCTACAAAAGTAAATGGAAGAATAGGTTGAATTGATGGGTTTATTTGCTTAAAACTAATAAAAATGCTCTCAAATACTGCAGCAAGCGTTCTTATTTGATTTTATAGTAAAACATGCAGTTATTTTTTAAATCTCTGCAACAGGTGTTCCTTTCTTTAGAAATATTTATTAGCACAAGTTGAACATAAATCTGAACAATTTGCCTTATGCTGGGTGCTGACTGACCGTCTGTTGTTTTTTGTTTTGCTAAACAACCAAACATTTTTACTACTATAATAAAGTCTCAAAAAACTTTACATTTACTTCCCACACCGATTGTTAATTGCTTTTTAGCGGAATTAATGGGCTCAGGCATTTGCATGCAGACATTGCGAACGAAATGTAGTTAATTGCGAAAAATGTAGTAAAATTTGCAAATGAAATGGTAATTAAGTAGATTTCATTAAGAAGTAATTGAATATTTATTTAAAACAATTAGGGTTATTTATAGCTGAACGTCAGGTGAAAGATATTTTAATGTATGGAAATTATTTATTCAGCCAGATACATTAGGAGAAAGGTTTATTGTTAGAATTGAAGATAATGTAACTTGATTCTTTCAAACTTTAACCAAACCCACAGCATGCAGAAAAACTTTATTTTAATTAAATGCAAATAAAAATACATCTTGCGATCCACCATTATTACTCAGATAGTAAATATTGGACCCACAAGCTAGAAGTATAACATGCAATTTCGGTATTAATAAAATTAAACCACGAAAGAGTGAATCTTCTTGTGACCACAGTAATCGCCTTCCATGCCATGCGTTCTGTCAGATTCTAATTAGGTTAATTATCTATCCTTTCTCTCTTTATGTCTAGGCAGAGCAGCCACAGGATTTTTTATAATGCATACGAATAAGAAGAGTCCACCGGCCATTTAGTTTAGGTTGGACTTGAGAAACTTGGCTCGGTCTATGGCTTCAATTTCAATTAGGACTGAGATCTTTATTAGCCAAGTTAGAAAGCTGGCTAGACTAGAGCTTTAATAACTCGGAAATAATAATCAAAGTATTCATGCTCAATCCTAACTTAACTTTGACAGATTAGGTAGGAAATGAGGGTACAAATTATTTCTTTATTCCAAACTATGAATTTTGCTTTCATAAATTTATTGCACTGAAGTTGTATTATATTGTGTGGTCTAAATTAAGGAAATCATTAACAGGGAATACATATACTTCTGATGGTTAAGCGTTGACGATTAAATATTCTGATGAAAACAAACATGATCACCCGAAAAGTTTTTAAACCCGAACTGATCAACTTGATCAAGCATATTCAAGCATTCTTCATAAAAACCCGTCCTACTTCTTACTTTAAATATAGCCCGGAAAATGACCCCTCCTTACATGAAAAAGTACACCAAATCAACAAGCTTTAAGATGTAATCTGTGCAAGAAACCCAATGGATTGTTTCTTTTGTAGACAAGCACGAAATAACCGCATAAAAAACTAAATAAACTGCCTGCACTTCCTGCCCTTGAATCCCTACCTGTCTTTCACCCTCCTTGAGTAGTAATTGCCTGCGTTTCAGCTACAACTTCAGTGCAATCGAGACATCCGGTCATGCTGCAAACCTCTTGCTCAATATTACATTGCATTTGTATTATATTTACAGGTTGTTTTTATTTCGATACAACGTAACTAATCCCAGCAAGTGGATTTAACCTAGCTAGCTCATCCTCGACTTGGGACATTACGATTTAATATTGAACTCCAAACATTCTACATGCAAAGCACTCAATATCGATCTATTATATTTATATAAAAAGCTGGAGAGCAAAAATATTCACCCGGAAACAATGTTTATCAAGATGGCACAAAAGTCTTCACGCAAAATTAAACAGACTCAAGTATTTAAAAGGCGAAAGATTAATATGACTTGAAGGGAGACCCGAGATGACTATTTCACTGGAACTTAAAAAAAACTTGAGAATACATTGAAATACTGTTGGCTCATTTAATTATCTTTACAGCATCCTCTTACCTGTACTAATTAAAGAATCTAACGCATAGTGAGGTCCGTAGTAAAATCCCTTCATCATATTTTCGTAAATAACGATTAATCCTGCTAAGAGAATTATTCCTATATCATTAAATGTCAATATGATTCCCTGCCTTTGATACAAAGACTTCAACGAGTGTTATGGTTGATGATATTTTAATGAAAGTTAATGCATGTTAACCTCCTTATAATCCATTTTGTATCAAACAGCAACTCTATAAAAGGAACTCATCCCATTTATATTTTGTGTCTCCAAATATTTATATACAGCATCATTTTCATCAACATCTACCTGTTACCTTCTACATATTACATTCATATTTTAATTGTAAGCCTTCCTGGACACGATTCCACCCAAAATAATGTAATTAGTACTGAGTCAAATCCCATTGCCCAATATTATACAAATACAACCAGAGGAAATGCAAAGAAACCTCAACAAAACAAATAACGAATCCCCCCAGAGCTTCTATACGTATATTTCTCAAATCCCCTTTCAAGTTCTTACAGGATGACACTTTTTAAATTGAAGTCAAGCAGGATTCAGAAGTCAGTACATAATACAGAACCTTTGGTTCTTTTAATATCTTCTGTATTCATTTCACATCAGAGAGCAGGTACAGCGTACAGAGGTAGAATTTCTATTTCTTGCTGAATGAGCCTCTTCAATCAAATAGTATTAAAAGCTCTGTAGACTTTATGCCACGAAGGATGAAACGAGATGGGATGTTGGGTTCACAAGGGAGAAAATTACTTTGAGAAGAAGAGAAGTATCAAAAGTTAAAAATTTAGTAGGGTACCCACCAGAGCATGACTGGTTCATTTCATATTTTTACTTTTACAGGATGCATGTATTCTATACTATGCCAGATTATATCGTAAAACCTGCTGAAGAAGGTAGTAGATAATGGTTGGTTGAAGTAGCCGATGTACGGATTATTAAATGTTTCAATTGCAGCTTGTCATGAGAGTTAATTTCATTCAGTCCAAGATTTATTTCATCTTTGTATTTAAGAAGAATACACAGAAGTTAATTTTGTTAGTTTCATCCTACTAACCTCTTCGCTACTTATGGATTTATATATCCGTGTTAAAACTGCCTCGTTAGGATCTACAAGCAAGAAGTATATAATGTATGTGCTAATTTCCCACTAATTTATTGCAATTGAGTCGTTCAGGTCGATAGAGAAGGTATAATCATTTTTATATGGTAGAACTTATTAAGTAGAAAGTTTCCGGGAGCTCGAGCAAGTAGAAAATGGTAAAAACATCTAAATGTGCTAATTTTTTAAACTGTCAAAAACGATTAGGTAACATTAAAGTATAGGTGAGCCAAAATGATTGATTCGCTACAGAAAATCAGCTAAAGGAAACTATAACTATATTGTAGACCTGCAGAAACCGTTTAACCCATGAAATTAAGAACTTCGCCAAAGCTTTATGCGCTCGCGTTTCGCATTAAATAAATCACAGGATTCGTATGGCATATGATAAAGCAATCAAAACTCCAAAGCTCAACTTACCGTTTGACTGTTTCGAATACTTCCCATGGCGAATGTTCCTCCCTTTATTATTGCTGACAACTGTAGCATTTTCAACTTTGTCATCGTCATCCTCGACGTCATCTTCCGCCTCCTCCTCAGGTGTAAAAGACGTTGAGAATGGGCTATGGGCATTACTATTATTACTGTTGCTACTACTACTACGATTATTGCTGTGGCTATTGCTATTAGTCATACTGGCCAGGATAATCTGAGGGGGGAGCTTAACATGGGGATTGTAGGCCCCTAAAATGATCCCATTATGAGAATTATTCAACTGTCCACCAGGATTGTGATTAATACCCTGACCGTTCATATTATGGGAAAGTAAATGGGACTTTGCATTAGATACAATTCCACTTGTGAACGGAATTTGACCGTGGGAACTGCCACTGCTACTACCGTTCATAATACCGGGAATTTTTCGCAACATTTCAGAATCTTTGGGTAAAATATCCCTTCTGCTATTACTGCCTAGCCCACTATTGCTTGTAAGCTGTTCTTCCCTAGTCAACAAGTCTTTTAGCAGTAGTATAGCTACATCAGCCTCGTTTTGATCAACTACGGGATCCGTTTCCTTGCTTTTTTGTGTAATGTCACTCGATGGTCCGATCTTGTGACCACTGGTCACTTTATCAAAAGTAGAGGTTTGTAGTTCTAGCTCGCTTTGTACCTGCGGTGTTAGAGAAGCGTCTTCCACCGTTATTGGCGTAGACGTTTCTAAACAAGATTGAATGTCAATCGTGGGAACGGAGTTGATTTGTGAGGAAATGGATCTGTCCTGGTCTCCAATGATAGATGATGGAGGTTCTTCTTCGTGGTCATTTTCCCCGTTTTTTAAAATCAATACTGCAGCAACAGCAGGATCTACTACGACGCCCAGTTGTTTGTTACTTTTTTCTAAATTCGCATTCTCAACTTCTTTGTATCCTTGTTTGCTTAAGTGATATTCCCCAGGCTCCTTGTTACCTTTACTTGTTGATTTATTCCCAATTTTTTGATCTGATTCACTGGATTTGCCTTTAAAATCTTGAGTACTACTACTACTACTACTACTAGTATCTAACCCGCTTTTTGATTCATCCGATAATAAACTTTTGCCTAAACCACTATCCCCTTTTATACTACTACCAACAGACTCGATTAGCTTCTCTTCTGCAAGGACTTTTGATCTCTTTCTTGCAATCGGTTTGGGTGGATGCCGTTCTGCAGCTTTCCCCAATTCTTGGAGACTTTTACCCGTTTCTTGGAGACTTTTACCCGTTTCCGTAAATATTTCCTGCTTATCTTTAATCGCTGATGAGGAGGAAAGTTGACCACTTCCTGCTACAACTTCCTTGGCCAAATCCTCTCTTTCCTTATCCCCAAAATCGTTACCCTTGTTTTCCTTATCATTAACCAAATCTTCGGGATGACTAAATCGAAATGTCTTTTCGGAATGATTTCTACCAAATCTCCCAAATTTTTTGATGCTCTCCTTAATCCTCGCAACTTTTCCTGGACTTCCTTCAACCCTAACTCCAGCAAACTTATTACACAGAACTGGATCAAGATCCTCAACACTTCCTTCCCCAACCGAATGCCTCTTTTTCTCTGGTAAGAATCCACCATACGTCTTACTACTGTTGCTGTATTTAGTACTATTCTTCGCCTGTACTTTACCACCTTCAGCCTTTCTAATAACTTCTACAAGAACAACCTCATCGGCAGAGGGGTCAGCCTGATTGTTTGTAGTTGTAGAAGCCCCATTGTTCTTACTATATTGATAATGCTGATTACTATGGGATTCTATAAGGCCTCTAACTCCGCCTGGAAGAGTATTACTGGAATAATACGGACTTCCGCTCCGACTGTTACTCCCACCACTCCCACCACTATTACAACTGTACAGATCCTCTTCGGTAAACTCTTCACTGAAGTCTGTCAAGCTGTTATACTTCTGAAGCTTTGCATTAGGTCTTGAGCTATTTGATACAATTTTCTGCCTAAGGTTTACTAAATTACCTGGGCCACTACCACTACCAATGCTAGCCCCAGTACTCCCTTCTGTAAGTAAACTAACAACCCCACCAGGACAAGGGACCCTGTTGGGTTTAGAAAGTGGGGGTGGTGATGGGGAGTAACTCGGATTGCTCAAACTACTCCGACTTCTCTCAGAGACACTGTCCTCATCCGCACTGAGGGCTATTCCACTACTACTCCCGGTAGAAGTAGGAGTGTTACTCGTGTAACGCTTGTAATTGGTGTTGTTAGTTTTAGGATTGTTACGGTCAATATCACCCTCTCTAGTAAGGCCTTCAGTGGCTTTACTATCATGGTTTAACGACAGTTCTAGGCCATAAGGTCCAGCAACCTGGGAGTTACTGTTACTGCTCAGCCCCAGTGGACTTGTATTACTCCTTCTGGTGTACTTGAGCTTATTGTTGTTCTTGGCTTGATGATTTGACTGGTTGAACTGGTACAAAGGGTTGAAAAACGGGATATCCCTAGGTCCACTAATACTATTGCTTCGGGTATAATTGATTTCGGGATTAATAGGATGTTCAAGGTCTAGCAGTTGTCGTTCTCGAGCGGAAAAAGAGCCCACTTCTTGGACTAGGGCTGAAGATGAGAAGGATGTTGAGGAGTTGACAAGGCTTGGACTTGAACTGTAGGATTTCAAACGACCAGAGTAGTCGTCCTCAGGATGGGTGGTTGCATTTATGTTTTTCAGCCACCTGAAAAATCATGCATAGGTAAATCATAAAGTAGAGGCAATGCAATGGCAGAGCTAGAGTATGAAGCCGTTTAATACTGCGACTACATCAAATTGCATTGGTTGGCAGATCGTAAAAAGAATTCAGTTCATAATAGCAATGTTTTATCTTGTAGTGCTAAATGTAGTAGTAGTTTGTATATCTATAAAAAAAACAGCATCCCAAGTAGAAAGAAAAAAACTTTAAGAATCATCGCTCGCTCGCTCGCGTTATAAACTTTTGCTTCTCGTCATCATCTGCCGCTTTTGCTGCTGCGTTTAAACTTTACTTGCAAAGCAGACATAGTCCGTGCTGATTGTGTTACACTTATTTTTTTTTTCAAATTTTAACACAGGAGGAAACAAGGGATTGAAAAGAATGGAGGGTAGATGCTCGTCACAATAATAATATTGGAAGAAAGGAACACACGTACCTATAAAGGGATTGATGTTGGTTAGTTTTATAGTTAGAAGTTGAAGCAGTATAGTAGTAGCAGTCATTGGGCATATTGTGAGGGTGGAAGCAGAAAAAATTAGTGGATGAAATTCGATATATTACAAAAAGACAGGTAGGGGAATATAGGTGAAGAAAGAATCCTTCGTATCATTCATTCAGTTCAACGTCTTCAAACATACTTTATAAAAGAACAGTCAGGTTGGCTGCCTAAACTAAACTAAACTCTTTTTTCTACAAGAGTCATTTCCTCCTCTAACTGTATCGATATTACATAGAAGTCTTGTGTATTATTATTGTTGTTTACTTATTATTAAAAGTTATAATGGAATATTTGTCGACATCCTCGCTCACATCCCGCAGCAAGTCTCTTGAAAGGTGTTTTACTTCTTTGAACTGGATCCGGATGCTTTAATACTGCTGCGGTGTGCATACGAGTTTGCCTGCAGCCATTCAATATAGGCTAGACAATGGGATATAGAATGGGAATTTTAATCAAAGAAATAGTATTAAGATGAGAAATGCCGACCTCAATGTGTATTATATTTAAATGAGAAAATAAATTATTCTGTGGTCATTCTACGAAATTATTTCTTTGTCAGGAATATAAATGCAAGTTGCAGTAAAAAAACTGTTAAGGGATAACTGAGTGGAAGGGGTATTGGTATTAGATTGGATTCAATTTTTTAAACTCTGTTTCCAAATGTCCTCTGGGCAGTTTAGTTACTTTATCTCTGGCTTTCATATCTACAGTTTGTGGACAATTGGATTAGAGTGAGAAGTGAGATTGAGAATTGAGACCTTGTTCAATTTATCGAGTGAGACAGCTCATTCACTCCCTGAGAACTAATTGAAAAACAAAATTAACTTTTTCTCACGTCCTAGAACTGTTAAATGCAATTGTATACTTGAGCTGTTGGTATCCTGGATCGAACTTATTTACCTTAGGTGTATTTAAATTTGCTGCATTGGAACAACTGCACGCGATTATAGACAGGCGTAAATGTTAATAATAGTAGGCAACTTTGTCTACAACTATAATTATCAAGGTGCATCAAAACATTTAAACAAATATAGCTAATAATGCTTTGAAATGATGTCTGACTGAAGTATGATCATTATAAAAGTGGTGGATTTATGTCATTTAAAGATCAAGGGGATGAACAATATGGTAGATAGGTAGGCAAGGCACTAGCCCCAACATTTTGCCAACAGTCATATAGTTTTTATTAGACCTACCAATGTATCTGTCTAATCACTCCTATTAATTAAATAGTTGAATATTCATTTTTATGGTTGTAATGCGGCCCAAAAATGTATAGAAATATTATTTCCATGAAAAATATTATCTGGATATTTACTTTTTGTCTATAAAATTAATATCATAATAACTGGCAAATTGCTTCGCTATTTTCCCAGTCCACATTGACCTTTGGGGAAATATTAAATCCCATTAAATTCAACAGGATATTTTATGATGAAATATTCGGATGATTTTATTTATTTAAAAGTTTCATATTTTAGTCGTTTATAGTAAGCTACTCTTTTAAAATATTAGTTTATGATAGATGTTAAAATCTTAATTAACACTTTCTGGTCTCTCTGACTCATACAAAGCCTGATTTATTGGAATCACTTCCTCATCAAGGATACCCTTCCAGTTCCTGTATAAACTGCAGTAACATAATTAAGTTAACTCCTTCACTACCTGGCCGCATAAGTTCAGGTAAAACATGCCGACAATTAAACTCTCTACTGAGCTATTAAGAACCCGCATTGTTCCTTTCCTTAGAAATATGTTCATGTTTTGACAACACTTCCAAGGTCGGATTTCTGACTGGCTTAAACATATTATTGCATGCTTACCTTAAAATTAATTATTTATGACTTGGCTTATGAAGCAGAGCAATACCACTACAATATGCATGTCTTATCTCCTGTAATCCATTGAATCTCACGGCTTCTAATTCACTGTCGCTACTACTGCAAGATTCCTACATTACTTATGAGGAACGACCTTCACAAGTTCAAATAGTCTAGCTCATTAAAGTGCAATGAAATTGGTTTCAAAGGTGCTATTAAGAGACTACCTAATCCCCCTTTATGTATGGAATACCTAGGGCTGTTTAATTAACCGAGGTGTCACTAACTAAATAAATTGCTCCCTGTGGTAATAAAACAAAGCAACACATTCTCTCCTTTCATTATGCTAAAACAACTTGGAACAGTAACAATGAAATTCGATAAAAAAAAATAATCCCAGCTCCCGGTGAGCCGCTCCTTCAATATATAAATGCTAACTCCTGAGATCTTAAAGCTAAAACACTTAATGATAACTTTGATAAAGAATGCTTTAACATTTTCCCATTCCATTCAAATGGTAAATAATGGTAAACAGCGGGATGAGGAATTGTTGCCGAAACCCAGCCATCCCCATTGCCATCAACCGACTTGGCGACCAAGGATATAATTCCATTTACTAACTACTACCTCTCTTTCTCTATTATTATTTAAGAGATTAAAACAATTCTATTCATCTTTATCCCAAAGACACAACACGATATGACGATTTATGCCATTAAATAAACTAAACATGCAATCATACAGAAATTGGGAGCTTAATATTTAATATTTCCAGACGTCCGTAAGAAAGAGCCTCATTTAAAAGCATGAAAACTCTCACGAAGAAATCCCTCTCTTACTTATGCCACTTCGTTGTAAAGGAAACCACGTAAACATTCATAATTTAAGTTCACGCGTCTTCCATATGAGGCTTTATTTTATAAGCATATTTTGAACAGAAACCTATAAATTCGAAAAAAAAACTATCAACTTGCTAAACAAACCACCGACTATGCAAAAAAGTGTCAAAATCATGACAAACTATTTAGCTACCTTGAGCCAAGCAAGCTTTCCACAGGGAGCTTTGCATTTCATGACTTTTAGGTATTAAGATAAGATTATGTTATGAAAAAATCAAGAATTGCACAAAAGAACCCCACGACGTAATTTTGTTTTTAAGATAAAAGTTCCCCAAGTTTATTACTATCAGAATTATTACTATTTCCATTATTATTTTTATAAAGAAAGATACTAATTTTTACCACTAACTATTACTACTTAGTTATCAATCATGGCTTACTTTTGAGCTTTTTAACTACAAAACTTAATGTAATTCCGGAGTAAAACTTATTGCAATTGTATCCTACTTCTATACTACCTCTAACTAAAAGTATTCATTATTATCTTATGATTTTAACTTTGAGAAACGAAATAAGGTCATTATTAAATGAAAAGTTATAATGGTTCATAAATATATAGAAATACTAGACATTACATTACTTTATATACAGAGACAAGGAATTTAACAAGGGATGGTTTAAGGAGGATTAAGTTTTTATTTACAACAGACAGACAATAAAGTAAGGCGGTGTTAACAGATTAGAACTAAAACTATTAAAGATTCAGCGGATAAATAAAAATGTTACTAAAATTTACTACCACTACTTTTATAAACCAATACTCCCCCAATACACAGATAGCTATTCCAAAAAGCTCTTAAATGCAGATGCACAAATATTTTATAGAAAATCTTTCCTCCATAGAACTTCTGTCGATTGGAATGGATAAAAAGAACACCGCAAACACCTCGTTAAGATCCAAATCACCAATGATATGATCGAGAAAGGATTCTCGTAAAAATACAATTCAAAGATTAGCCCAAACTATCAGTTATGTTTTTAGCTATCAGTACTTCAAACCAGTCACATTTCGACCCAGGGTTAGCCATAACCTTATAGATACTTTCAGACTCAAGAGATCGAGAATTTAGAGATCGAAGTAATAATAAAACAGACATCCCAATCGCATAAAATCCCTACCGCACCGTTTCATGACGTATCATGTCAGGGTTGAAGAAGCGGCTGTTAAAAACTGAGTTAATAGTTCACTAAAAACTTGGAACTATCTAGCCAAAGCCCCTTTCATTGAAATGATAAAGATACCCAATAGGGAAAGGAATGAGTAGCAGTTGGAGTGAGAATATTACACACAAATCCTACATATTCTGCACAATTACGCGTTTTAATTACTCCCTAGTAGTAGTAGTGGGAGTATGTAATAAAATTGAATTTTATGTTTGGTACTTCAGTCAAGTATTTTTATATTATTTTTTTACGGTATTCATTCACGGTTCAGGAAATGTATGGCAAAGCAAGGGAAGGTGGTAAAGAGGCTTTAACTGCTGGGAAGAGCAAACAAAATCCTACAAACAACCGATCCGTGTCAATAAAGTAATAAGTTGGGGTTTTTAGTTTTAGCAAAGTACCATTATAATTTGAACGTGTGAAATATCTATACTAACTAACTTGCTTTATTATAGCTACTTAGTGCCTGGCTTATACATTTAAAACATTAAAGATTAGTATACAGTTTTATGCAAGGTCAAAATAGTAGTAAAATTACAGATAAAAATACTAAATACCACCCCCATTCATTACCATTCAGATTTATAAACGGAAAAGGATGTAACATGCAGAAAAGTCAGGTCTTCATTAGTAGCATGCTCTAGGTTACCTAATCAGACAACAAGACGCGTAAACATTAAACGGAAAAGTTAGATGGAAGTTGGTTGGTTGAAGGAACAGGAAGATAAGGACTTTAACGTACGGTGAAAAATGATAATAAATTACGGAAAGGGTTGCAATTACTGCTACTGCAGTTTCTGGCTTAATCGTAACTTGTGTACAAGTAGCAATTTCGTTTATTATCTGCATTTGTGTTCGACGGATGGGAATTCTCTTGATGAAAATTATACCTTGATTTAATCCCACTAATCCAACTGGACTTTATCGTCCGTTTCGGTATAGTTGCTGCAAGCTCAGGTCCAAGGTTACGATACCGGCCACCACCGGGAACGGGAGATGAGGGTGGGGTACATTCTAGGGATGAACCTTCTGGGTGATCTGTTAATTAATCAAATAATTAATTAACATCATTTACAGCACATTACATAGTTTGTTTTACATAAACCATAAACCGTGGCAGAATTCTAATCACCACCAGATCGACACCTACATACGTCAAATTCATTTAGTTCCTTAAACTTTGTGAAAATGAAGGCTTCATTTTTTTTAACTTCAGATTTAGATTAAAAATTACTTAGTATGTTTTTCCTCTACAATACAATGCAATGTACAAAAATCTCAGAAACAAAATCATGTATGTCTAGTACGAAAGAAGCCATACTTATGATTAACACGTCTTCATTTACTTCAAGTAGTAATGCGTTTGTAAATAATAATTGACACGTCTCCACAGTCATCTTCCTAGTTTACACTCTTCTAAACCGTGATAATGATGTCAGCGTCGGAGCATCATCATGTCATTGTCACGTTACGTCGCAAAACATCTGTACCTAGCTGTACCTTTCTCTGAGTCCAACCACCAATTATTTTATATCCTTAGCCCGTAATTATAATTTCAAAGTGTGAATTTGACAAATTAAGGTCATTTCTATTAGCCAGCTAGAGAATAAACAATGTTTTCTAGCCTGTAATAATGTACCTAACTCACGTATTAAAAAACAAAACGCAGACAGTCAAGCCACATAACAACCGTAGATGAATTTACTTATACTTTCTTCTTCACGATCTTAATAAGGCTATTTAATAAGGGTTAAGGTAAAGAAAATGCATACTTTTTAATAAGCTAGTGAAACTCCAAGCTAGCTCACGAGATCATGAACTTGCAACAAAGATATTTGAAGGAAAAATAAATGCAATTTTATGATTAAAAGTAAAACATGCATATACCACTAATCCTCTTGCACACCGGCAACTAGCAACAGGTAGGGTACTGTAAAATATAAAGGTACTAATGCAAGTTCTACTGCTGCTACTACAACTACATTGAGATAGGACTTGATGTGACAAAAGACAAAAGACAAAAAAGAATGACATTGATCCACCATCATTTAATGGAGTCGTGAACATAATAAGCTTGAAGTTGACAACTGCAAGGATTAAAATTAAGAGTTGACACTTGTTATTTTTCCCCTTTGCTCACACATGCTAGCAGTTTGATCTAATTTCCTTTCCATAACATAAAATAATCTTTATAAAAATAACTCCTGTGTGATCTGCCTGGCTGAGCAAAAGCAGAGAAGAACAATGTTGTCAACTTTTAACGACATATTTTTACAACGTAAAATACTATATCAGTCCAACCACTTTGTTAATAAACCTCTGCTAAATCTCCTTACATCTTCTGGTTAAACAGGATAAAAGTAAGAGTTTTTCATTACCCTAAAATCCGCTCTGTATGACGCGTCTAATAAGTGAATCTAACTGGAAAAAATGGTGCGACAGGCTAAACGAGGGCGACAATTAAATGAAACAAATTAATTTTATTAATAACGTCATTCCAAGAATTCTTGAAATCAACGCGTATTTATGGAAATTCCTCCCCTGGAGGTATTAATTGTTTTAATTGTCTCATTTGCAGAGAGGAATTAATATTAATAATATTTTGCCAATAATATAGTAACGCATTTACAGCAAATTAAATTAGGATGAAAACTCAAAGTTTTACGCAGAAACTATGATTGAAGTTCTAAATTACTAATTTACATTGAATGGAACTGCATTTACATATCAATATCAGTTGAACATTTTATTTCATTTTGGTTTTTTTCGAAAACTCTTTTTAAAATAAAATTAGGTGGGCATTGCAAAATATTACTTTAGAAAATTATTCTCCTGGCCTGTTCTGTATCCATATTAAAAAAGTTATCCATATTGGTGTTTCAGTATCATAAACAGCCATATCCAAGCTAATTATGCAAAAATTGGTATGCGACCAATAAGCCGGGTTGCGACTAGTGAGTTAAAAATGTTTGGCTCTCGTTTTGTGAGACTAATAAATAAGTGAGTGCGACTTATCCGCGGATGCGACATACAGAGCGGATTCTAGGGTACTCACTCGTGCTTTCTCAAAAGTTATAAATTTTCAATTGTTTTACAATAATAAGCAACAATTTGTCTAAGCATTACTTCAATGCTCGATAATATCGGGTGAATACTTCAAAAACCGACAAACTAAAAGTTGAACAACTCCATGATTCTTTGACCGATTCTATTCATTCATATGCCATTTTAAAGCAAATAGATTATGCTAGACGAAATATGCACCACCACTGGCAACGCAGCGCTGAGAGCGCGCGTACACGCGGCGGCGAGCGTTTGCGCACATTTCTTGTGGAGAAATTTCCACAAACCGGCAAAAAAGA
>JAQFZX010000502.1:0-56007 GCA_034682405.1 Hydroisotoma schaefferi | reverse complement strand
CTGTGATAACCCGTCGCTGTGATATCCCGTCGGTGGCATAACCCGTCGCAGTGATAACCTCCCGTCCCTGTGATATCATGTCGCGTGATATGCGGTCGCAGACTCCTTCAAATGGTTTTACTTTGATCGTGCAATATCATCCGTTTATTGAAGTTAAATAGAGTAACTTTCAATGGATAATGCTTATTTTCCATTATGTTAAAGCCGACTTGGAGAGTTTTTTTTACAAATCAATAATAAAAAAACATCAGGGAAATGAATACAATCCACAAAAAAAGGCTGTAGAAAGATAGGTACAGGAAATTGATTTACTCTTTTGAAGAAACTATCTGATCCGGCTTCTACCAACAACATTTAATTAAACTTTCATTTTGCTTTGTCAATTCACTATGTCTCTTTTTTTATCCCAGTAGCTTTATGAAAAAACCTGTTCTTTCCACTACTAGTAGTACCAAAACAACAGCAACTACTACTACTACTACTACCACTACTACTACTGCTACTACTACCACCACTACTACCGCTACCACTACTACTACTACTACTACTACTACAACTACCACCACTACTACTACTACTACTACTACTACTACTACTACAACTACTAATATCACTGCAACTACTAGTCAACCTATTAGTGTTCATAATACGAAGTTAAAAACAGTACAGGGTTATAGGATATGTCGGACAATGAATATACTTTCAGAACTATGGATGAAAGCTGCAGGATTTCCCTTCGACAACCTTTAATATTAACGAAACAATATTTACTCAAATGACAAAGACTTAACTTGTCTTGAATCAATCAGAATCTCAAAATTTAATGTCAAATAAAAGACAAATACCACAACACAATTATCAAAATAGTAAAAGTAAGACAGATTATAGAAATAAAATGTAAAATTAAGATGGAGGTCTCAAAATAAAAGTGTAAATGTAATAATAATAATAGTAATAATTAGACATTTACTTTCCTCCTTGGCATAACCCCCCCCCCCTTCTATCTCTATCCCTGCTCTACCCTTATTGAATTATTGGACCGAAATCTAATGTCCACGTTTTTCCCGACAAGATAAAAAGTTCCTAACTGCCTGTTTCTTATTCTGTCAAAAGGGAAGGATGCTAGAGAAAGGTGTACTGGATTAGGATTATTTTTTATGATTTTCACACACATAAAAAAAGGGCTTGAGGTCGTTAAGAGTTTATGGATCGTCTCTTCACAATTTCAAAACCAGTGTAGTGGAGTTCAATGAGTGATTAAGTTCCCATCTTAAGCCGAGCTAAGCCACAAAAACGACCATTGTAATATTTTGGCCGGCTAACAATCCCTACCTTTATTTATTAGATCATGATGTTCTTTAGCGTAACGGGTTCTAACATTAAAGGACTTGAACTTTACTTTATTTCAGATTCCTGGCTGTAAATAACGTCTATTATAGAGCTAACTAGGAACAGGAAATACCACTCGGTTGTACCGTATTTCCCGTTTTAATTCCTCCCCCATTTAATTCCAAAAAACCAGGAAATACGGTAAGTAGGCAGGTTACCGGGTTCTCTACAACTAGAAGGGGTCTTATGAAGGAAAATATTGGGGTTTTTTTAAAGTAAGGGTTTTCAATCCTGCTCCAGAGTTAGTGCATTTTGTGGCATTGGATTGGAAGTTGTGGTTTCTTCTCAAACTTGGCTTTCAAAAATAGGTAGAATATAAATATTAAACCTGTAGAGTAGTTGAGAACTCTGACCATTCATTCATCCTATCGATTTAGGTAAATGTTTCAAAATGGGATAAAATCTTTGGGTTTTGCTAACCCTGAAATTCGTAACGTATGCCCCTTTCCTTTTGCGTACCACTTTCGTCCTTCACTATCTAAAAAGGCAACGGTAGGGAATTGTTTTAATAGTTGTAACTTACATTCTACTACCGTATTTCCTGTTTTAAGTCCCCTGGGGCTTTATTACTTCGAAGGGAAATTAGAAATTCTATGAACATGGACAAGATAGGACATCATGGAAAGGTAGGGGGGAATTATTCCGGGGGGGGGGGAGGAACTGAAACGGGAAATACGGTATGTGATTTTACCCACCAACTGTTAGTCTTGAGCCTTGACCTCTTGAATACTTTAGCTGGAACCTTGCTGCTTATATTTGTTTTGTTTTGGCAATAAAGACTAATTTATTGCCTGTTTATAGACATTATCATAACACCTTCTACGAGTAAGGGAAAATAATAACAATAAATACACCATTTAAACTACGTTACATCGCTACATAGTACATAAAGGGGCCTGCCCAGTTTTTTTGCCCCCTGACTCGCAAGTTTATACAATGTTTTGTCTTTTTGTTAAGAGAAATAAGGCTTTTTCTGTTGGTATTTTTACTCCCTTCAATGCAATGGGTCTACGACCTAAGGATATCCGGACCCCCTTCAATCGACACATGTTCTTTCACTTTATAATTTAGCTGCTATTCTGATTCTGATGCCTCCTTACATTTTACATAATGCTAACCTCTAAGAGACAAATGGCACGGAGTACTTTTCTCCTGACAAATTACAAAACCATATAAAACCCAAATGAGACTTCGGTTAGTGTAGCCATATCTCATTCATTAAGAAATAACTCTTTGTATTCTTATGTCATTCATTATACAATACAGTTAGTCATAACATAATAGCCACCCACGGAAAACAACAATAGCATTTGGACTGGAAGGAAAAAACAATGCTAAAATATATATAGCTGAACTACTGAAGAAATATTACACTCTTTTGTTCAATGTTTTCTATAACCTCACCCAGGACTAAATTTGCGATTGTTATTAGCGACGGAGTACAAAGCCATCGAAGGCTTTTGAGCTTGAATGCTGAGAAAGTTTTCAAGTCAGATAGTAATAAATGGCTTGCCAGCCAATTTCAGTAGTAATAGTAGTAGGGGTAGGGGTAATAGTAGTAGTAGTAGTAGTAGAAGTAGTAGTAGTGGTAGTAGTAGTAATAGTAGTAGTAGGGGTAGTAGTAGTAGTAGTAGTAGTATTGGTTGGGGTAGCTTACAGTTCATAGTAGTAGAGAGGATAATAAAGTACTAACAATTTAGTTTAATTTATAAATTGCAGTTCTCGTATCGTCCTAATATAGTATAAAAAAGATAGGGATGTTATCAGTCTAACGTGTTTGTTAAATTAAACTGCCGTTCCAATTTAGCAGGGAAAATCCGAAAAATTATCCCTACAACATTTTTATCTGCATTGGCTAAATTTGTTTGAGTGATTCTGCATGGAAGTAGTAATCGTGGAACATAAATCACAATCATTTATTATCTTGGCTAGAGTTGTGACTCACATCTATGGATAAACAAAGACGTCTGGAATAAACCTACCAACCAACTTAAAAGCTAACCAACCAGGTTCAAGGTTTGCAAGTTATGGACTAAAAAGCCAACAAAACTAACTCTTACATTTCATTCGTATCTAGGAAGGTACCTAGGTGGGTAGTAAAAATCTTTCAATTTCCGGTTCATAAATCATAGTCCCTCTTCCAAAGATAAAATCATGCATACACCCATCTGTCATTTTGTAAGTCACAATCTTACAATATTATACCCAACTTATGGCTCTTGTAGTATCAACAATGAAAATAATAATGCTGCGTGTGTGAAAGCCTCATTGAGTCAGCCAAAGTTGTAGCAAGTTTGATCGAAGAGTACAAGTAAAGTAATAAATATCAATACCACATTTCCCTCTCAAGATGAAGAAAATAAAGTAGAAGAGAAAACAATTCAGCGACGAATACTACTTGCACTGCTACTGCTACTACTACTACTACTACTACTACTGCTATTACTACTACTGTTACTACTACTACTACTACTGCTACTTCTACTACTACTACTACTGCTATTACTACTACTGTTACTACTACTACTACTGCTATTACTACTATTACTACTACTACTTGTGCTACTTCTCCTATTGCTTCGACTCTTTCTATTTTCACTGCCTCTACTACTACAGCTAGCTAGAGAAATGGATTACGTTTACTACTCCTACAGCCAGCTACTACTACTACTACTACTACTACTACTACTACTACTAATACTACTAATACTTCTACGCCTATTACTACTACTACTACTATTATTACTACTACTTGTACTACTGCTGCTATTACTTCTACTCTTTCTATTTTCACTGCCTCTACTACTACAGCTAGCTAGAGAAATGGATTAAGTTTACTGCTACTATCATCGTTGAATATAATCTTCTAAAATATATAATAGCAATCACTGAATATAAGCCATAAATAATTCTCCTTGCTACAAACACTCATAGCCTCATCCTCATTCACACGCCGCACTCGACGTGGAGTACTACAAAAAAGTTTCAATTATAAGCCGCAACTTACTTGAAGTTCTGTTTCCATAAAATTCGGTAGTTTCACTAAAATGAATCATCAAACTTCTTCAGCATTCAGAACCAACCTACCTAAATGCCATAAAACAAACAGGCAAAACACCTAAAAGGGTAGAGCAGTTTGCCAAACTGAGAGTATACGGGTTAATATCGTTATTTCACAAGATTATAGCTTTCACTCCTCAGGCAGTAGTACTGTAGATCGGGTCTCTTTATACTTTTTATCCTTCAGTTTAAGAGTACAAACCACAAGGAGTGGTTGGATTTGGTAGGGTTAGATGGATGGATGGTTAAATGGTGAAAGTGTGGGTGGGTGGGCTGGATAGTTCATAAAAATTCAATTTTTTCCCGTTTTATCTCACTTTTTACAACCCTGCCCATCCTACATATTTGTAACAATGAACGAGGGGAAAACCACAAAGAGGAAGAAGTATTGGCTCCTCTTTGGATAAAACTACACTAGGCTTAACCAAATCATGAAAAATAAGCCAGAAACTACATGCAAAAGTAGGTACTACTACTATTATTACTACTACTATTATTACTACAACTACTAGTACTACTACAACTACTAATATCACTACAACTACTACTTCTACTACTACTATTACCACTACAACTACAACTTCTACTACTATTACTACTACTACCCCTACTACTACTGGTATTACTACTTACTACTACTACTTCTACTACTACCACCCCTTCTACTACTACTATTACTACTACTACTTCTACTACTACTTCTACTACTACCACCCCTTCTACTACTACTATTACTACTACTACTTCTACTACTACCACCTCTTCTACTACTACTATTACTACTACTACCCCTACTACTACTGCTATTACTACTTACTACTACTACTACTTCTACTACTAACACCCCTTCTACTACTACTATTACTACTACTACTTCTACTACTTGTTTCTCAAGGGTATACGATAGCATATCCCACCTGGAAAGTAAATACTGTCATTAAAAAAACGAAGAGGCGTTCACTTTCACCTAGGAAATAATACAAAAGATGCAATTTATATATTGTTTTTCTGCTGATTCTATGAACAAAACTTTTACTTTGTAAATGTGCAAAAGTTTCCACAACCCGTTAACAAGGATTAGACGTATTGGTAGAAAAAACATTTGCCCAACAAGCATGATAGTCATTTCTGTCAGATCCAGACATGATAGAAAGTAAGTTGCTGACCAAAGGAACTTATTCTGATGGTCATTATAAAAAAAACCATCGAAAAATGTCATATAATTGTAGTAAACAAAACTTTCCAATGGTTTGAGCTGCATGTTACCGTATTTCCGGAAATTAATCCCCCGGGGGAGTTAATTTTCAAAGCAAAAAATTGAAAAAACTTTAAACATTTTAAGGGGAAGATAGGGCGACTTTTAATTTTTAGCATGGAAAGGATAGGGGGATTTTTTCGAGGGGGGAGTAATTTAGGGGGGGAGTAATTTCCGGAAATACGGTATATGTTAAGGGAGATTTGTTAGCAATTGAACTACCGTATTTCCCGTTTTAATTCCTCCCCCGGAATAATTCCCCCTCCGGTTTAATTCCCCCCTACCTTTCCATGTTATAAGTCCTATCTTGTCCATGTTAATAGAATTTCTAATTTTCCCTTCGAAGTAATAAAGCCCCATGGGAATTAAAACAGGAAATACGGTATCTACTTGCCCGTATAGAGCCAATATTCTACACACCATTTCCCAAAACATGCATAGATAGTTCGGAGCTATTATAGTTTATTGTGGTATCGATCCTATCTTACTGGATATATTTTACTAAATGCCGTGGAGAGAAAGCTGCTGGAACTTTTGTAGGAGTGACAATAGAAATATACAGTCCGACCGGCTGTCTGGATTGTCAAATCAATATGCAAAAACAATTACCAAAGTACAACTTTACTTTCCCGTTTTAAGAAACTGGTAAAGCTCGACTGAACAAAAATAAACTTCGGGTTCGTCACTAAAAGCCACGACGAAGCCTTAGTAGTTGATTTTTTGCTATGATTGTTTTTTTATCCAGAAAAAAATGTAAAGGTTAGCTTTTTTCTTTAGGATGGAGGACTTTTACTCTTTCTGTATGTTTCAACAGCCAGGCAGACGGGCACTGGTTATATTTGACTGTTGAGTGTACTCTGCCCTGAATTTAATAACTTGTAGTATAAATTCTGCAACTTTAATAATATTTCTTGAAACGAGCGTTTTTATTTGAGTAAATAAATATTAGAACAAGACAAAATCAGTTATCCATATTGAAAGCAAAACACAGGGGAAACTACCAGTCATTCTTGAGTAGTCTGCATAAAAATATCTAGGAGAAAGTTATAAAGTACGAAATACGTGAAAGTGGGTAAGCACCACCGCAAAATAAAAGTCGGATAAGCACGAAACCAGAAAGTACAAGGAATGGAAAAATAAATTTATAAATATCGACTGCGGAGTATCTACCGAAAACTGGAAAATACGCTGGAAAATGTTTATTTAAAACAGTTCATTCTATCCAAGAAATGCTTAATCGACAAAATATTAAAGTTACCGTAAAGCCGTTGTTGATCTAACGAATAAAGATGCTCAGAAATATGTTTAACATGGGAGAGATATCGCTATTTAACATGAAAGGGATACCTGCGGCTAAATTAACGTGTGGGGTTATATTTACGGTAGTTGTAGTGTATTTTTTTTATGGAAAAATGTAAAGTAACCTAACGTCCGTCCGATATGCCGTGGCATGCATATGAAAAAACAGGCATTTTGAAGCATGTTTAACATGAGAGAGATACCCCTTTTAACATGTAAAGGAGTGGCGTGCGGCATAATTAACGAGGGCGGCATATCGGACGGACGTTAGGGTAGAATGAAAGAGTATTGAAGTGTAGGAGAAGGATAGAAAGTTAAGAGATAGGACGGACGAGACGGAGAGAAAGGGAGTAAATTTAACCCGTTGACTCCAAAAAAAGCCTCCCTTCTTTACAATTCTTGTAAACTTTAACTTTTCCCGATACAAATCCCAAATACGCAACAGAGAGTAAAAGCTTACAAGTGAAAAAATCTTGTAAGAATTTATTCCTATTTTATTCGTTGCATTAGACAAGCCGGAAAAAGATCAGATCACTTCCACCCTTTTCCACACTCCCTTTATACTTTCTCTCGGAATTCTGTAGCTCAATATAGGTAGGTTTTTTCCCTCAACCAGGCACCTTTGCCCTCTTACAGTATAAATGTCCAGTATAACATGTACCCTAAATCCTCATCCATATGGCGCGCCTTATACATGATAAAAATGATGCTTTGAAGTATCTTTAACATTGGAGAGAATCTCATTTTAGTATGTTATGGATGGGCGTGCGGTGTAATAAACGAGGGCGTCTTATGGGCCAGGATTTAGGGTACATTCCAATTCCAATCGACGTTTCTTCACAGCTTTCAAGAGGTGTGGAATATCGGATTTGCAGAATTAATTCCCCTCTCCCTCGAAATAGTTCCTTTGGGTTAATTAATTCCATACAGCTTTCCATGTTATAAATCCCGATTTATCTTATTTTGGAATAGCGTCCCGGGATTTAATACGGGAAATGTGCTAACAAGGCCTTTAACAGTGGAATAATGCATATGCTTTGGATTTTGCCATTGCACTGTGCAATTCGTAAGCCCCAACCTCGTAAAATGTGGAGAGTCGAGAAGAGTAATAGGATGTAATATCTTGGATAAGATCATATCATCAATCTATCTGCTGCTCAAGTGAATCTCTGGCCCAGGACTAGCTAGCTGGCATGCTATTCCAAGTGGAATCCCGTTCTCTGCAGAACAGAGTACACAAAATGCATAGGAAATCAACCAATTCTCGAGTTTTTTTTTTTACTTTTAGCTTCCAAAATACATGCTTTGCTGCATTGCATTGCATTGTTTCGTATGCCTGCTACAGTATTCCACTGTGGGTGCTTGAGTAAATCTACTTGAATGTCTGGGTATATTTTGGAGTTTCTCTTGTTCTTTTATCTGACTCAAATCAAGTGATATTGTTGGGTGTACTGTAGTTGCTATTTGGTAGCTTTTTCTTCGTATTTGGCGAATTAGAATCACTTCCCTGATGAATAAAAGAGATCCAAGAATAGTAAAATAGCTTAGCACAGAAAGATAGCAGCATGTAATACGTTACGTAGTGTAGCAGTAAATTAAGGAAGAGCGAGGTGAGTCCAAAATGCAAGACAGGCAAAATGTTTAGAATAGTCGAGTGAAATCTTGCAGATGTAGCAGGATTAGGTCAGATCAGACCTAATCTACTTACAGATCCACAGAAACTAACCCCAACTGTCAAACTGTGAGAACATCCAATAGAGTAGGGATAAAGATGCATTTGACTAGGAATGAGGGTGAACTGGTAAAGATTTATCTACCTGTTGGAGAAATTTATTAGACAAAAATATAACGTCGAACTTCATCAAAAGTTATTATGAATTGGACAAATGTCCGCTTTATTAATGGACCCAAAATTTAATTACCCTAAATCCTCGCCCATATGCCGCGGCTTATGTATAAGAAAAGATTTTTGGAAGGATCTTTAACATGGGAGAGATATCCCTTTTAACATGTAATCGATAGGGGTGCGGCATTATCAGCGAGGGCGGCATATATGCGAGGATTTAGGGTACTAATCCAGCTGTATGAGTGTAAAAAGTAAAAATACTTCCAGCTAATTACAGTTTTACATTAACGGGTTGTGTTGAAGTTTAAAAATATTTTTTAAAGCCAACTTTTCTTTGATAACGCAAGTTGCATATTTGATTGTATTTTTTAATAAATTACAAGACAAAAAGACTCGCAAGTTGGTGCCGGATTTTTTACTTTCGACACATAACTAATCCAATCGTCTCTGCCTTAGTTAAGTTTCTCTTTATAAATGATTTACTTCCGTATCCCGTATTTGTTTAAGTAGTCTGAAATCTACACCTCAAAAAAGTTCCTTTATTTCTCTGAGGAATGGAACAGAAAGTTGCATAAATAATCTCGTGGATAAGAACTCCAACTTCATAAAAAGGCGGACTTGGCTAAAGCTTATCTTAAGTAAAGTAAAGTAGGCTTAGCTACAAGTAAGATCCTTTCAAGCTTGGATGAAATATCTTTTCTTTATGCAAAATAACATTTATTCCGTCCCTGTTTTATACAACTGCTTTCGCTTATACTTTTCGAACGCTTTTTATGATTAAAAACTTTCATGCAGACACAGCCAGAGTACGCAAAGTAATAAAACTCATCATGGTTTTTTGTATTCTAAACAAGAGCTGATTAAAATATGGATACCCAGAACTAAACCCTGCAGTAGTCGTGCTATTTCCTGATAATTTGGAATTATACTGACTGGATTCAAAGGAAGAAATGGTTGTTTGGGCTGTGGCATGTGTAGAGGATGTTAAAATGGAGTAAATAATTAGATATTTTTTTAAATACGGATGTAAAAGTCCGTACAGACTAGGTATGTTCTGTTTTATACTGAAGGACTGTGGATAAAATTAGCAGAAGGAATATTGCAAATGGACAAATGCAAACCTCTTCAATTCATGTTAAGCTATTCGGATAACTTAATGGTTCAGAGTTCATGAAAAAAGTGGAGAAAGTTGTCGAAAGTAGAGTAAATAATAATTATTATTCCTTTTTTATGCACATCCCATCAATACAAAGACTTTTTAGTGAATTTTAGTGATACGTGGATGGTTGGTTGGTTTAGATGAATAAATGTAAAATATATTGAGCCGTGTTGTCCCAATTCTGGAGTTAATTAATCTCTTGAAAGTCGGAAATGGGAACGGAGGACTTGAAGCGATTAAGTGGCTTGTGGTCTCTGGCAGATAGAACTCTAGAAACTCATCCTTTACTTGGGCAAATTCTACTTTTCTCCATTGGCAAAATGCTTGGTAGATTTCTGTTGAGTTATCAGAGTATAATTTCAGCAGATGCTTGTGAAAAGTTGGAGTTGTACGTTCCAAGGGCTAAGTATACTCTGTGGCAGAAGGTTTTAATAGTTTTGGATCCGTCTTGTCTTATCAAGCCAAGGCAAGCTGAGCCTTAACCAATGGAATATTGCCATACAAAAGGGCTACTATTAAGATATCTTGGCTATTCTATAAGCTGAACTTTTATACTTTCTCGTTTTGAAGAATGAATGGGGAGATTTGATAGTTTAAAGTGTATTCTAGATACGTAGATCTATCTACTCAAGGTTCAAGATGTTTGCATATTCGGGAACTATCTGGTATCTAGTTCCGGTTTTAGAGGACTTTTCCGTCGGTCGTAAATCAATTTATGGTTACTAATACTACTGGTCAGTGTACTGCTATAAATCATAAAGAAACGTCTTCAAAGGTTGGAAGAGTTGTTGGTAGAAGGAGGCTCTTATAATTTCTAAATTTTAGAGTCACTATAGAGGTTTGGTGAATTAAGGGGAGGAGATAAGACTAAGACTTATACCTGAAATGCATAAGATAACCTCCAAACTGTGGTAAAAGTACGAGTCATTTATCATTGTTGGAAGAATCTTATAAGTAATCTTATGAACATTGTAATTGTAATTGTAATTGTTGATAAGCTGCTACAGAATATGATGGTAAAAATGAAGAAAGGAGTTGTAAAGTTTGGTCTGTACGTATTCTAGTGGTGGAAGTGTGAATAAGCATTTTTCTCTTTGTAGAAGGAAGAAGGAAATAAAAATACCGTATTTCCTGTTTTAATTCCCCTGGGGCTTTATTACTTGGAAGGGAAAATTAGAAATTATATTAACATGGACAAGATAGGACTTATAACATGGAAAGGTAGGGGGAATTAAACCGGAGGGGGAATTATTCCGGGGGAGGAATTAAAACGGGAAATAAAAATAGTCTTTTGGGTATAAAAGGCCGGTTAAAAAGGAGTAGAATGGAAGGACGGAATAATAATAAATGGATAATGTTGCATCTAGAAAATGGCTAGAAAGCCCAGAAACGATTCTGACGTCTGATAAAATCATCGTCCACGTGTTTGCTTCTCTTTTAGTTTGAGCAGCTGCCTAGTAGGATTGGTGAAAGTCCCCTTGATAATTTAGTTCAAGTGCTGCAGCTCTGAACCCACCCGTACAATATAATACGGACAAAAGTTATCAAAACAGAGTAGAAATCCTCCTACCGTATTTCCGTTTCAGTACACCACCAGGTCCTAGTATGATTTAACCTTGCCTTTTGGTATTAAAAACTTGAACTTTACCCATATCTCTCTCAACGATTTTTCAACTTGTATTTCGAGACAATAATTCTCTTGGGGAATTAAAATCCAAAATACGACAGTTCCAATGAGATTTTGAAGTGTGTAGAAAGTTGACACGGGCATAGTTCTTCTAAGGAGGGGGGGGGGTTCCTTTCCACTGGAATTCTAGACCTTCTCTTTATTCTCTATTCATCCATCCACTTTACACCGAAACAGAATAATAGACACCGGGTTCGATTATCCTTCAACAACTACCCGTACAATACAATTGACAAAAGTACTACTTTCTCTTGTATAATCCAAAGAAAGGTCTTGGCATAAAACATATTTGTATTCAACATCAACTGTTACATACAAAGTGTGAGTTTAAAGTCCAAGGGAAGGATTTCATACCGAAAGGACACAAAGTGCACGTACACAAGCTGAATAACGCCGTTCTCTTCAGTATTATTTACTAAACCAGCCATAGGCGCAACCAGCGTGGGTACAAGGGTACATATTGTACCCACTGGTTTCTTCATGTACCCACTAGAATTCCTGAAATGCCCTATCCTCTACATGTTATACAGGCTCCACCCCTCCCTATCCTTTAATGTTTTTGTACCCAATGGTACCCACTCGTGGTTGCGCCTATGAAACCAAACCAGCTACGAGATAGAGTAAATTAGTGGCCTGCCCACTCCCTTTTATAGAAAAATTGAAGGATCTGACCTTAACTTCAGTCAGATAAGGCCTTTAGTTGTGAATTTTTAAATTGGCTGAGACTGGGTGAGATCTTGCCACATAATGCCCTTCCAGTATAAACCTAAAGTTTAGTTTTTCTAGGACCAGATACTAGCAAATAAAACCCTACGGAAGAATGGAACACCCGAAGGATAAAGAAAGGATGGTTGGTTCGATTTAAATCAGTAGACTATCTTGCATGGCCACTTCATAGATTGGAGACACGGAAGAACTTCTAATAGTCAATTTTTAAAAAAAACTCAAGAGGACGGCGTAAAATTGGAGATTCGAAATTTGATCTTGCTGTAAATTTGTAATCTTAACAGGCTCTGTTGCCGTAATCCATCCATTTCCTATGAACCTTTGCTATTTTTTTGTGTATACTATCTAGATACTTCCAGTTTAAGTCGGATACTGCACTGGCCAGCTACCCAAAGTTAGTCAATTCCTCTTGGTACTACCTGACCTGAATTTAAGTTGCTAAATAGTCCATTGTTCACCATTTTATATTTTATATTGTCTGTTACGAGAGATGGAACATCTTCCAAACAATTTATAATGTTTACTCAATTTATATTCTATGAAATCACAAGTGGGAATATTATCTCTTCTAATGGATTATCCAACAACTTTCCATTGCAAAAGTAAGCTAGGATATGAATCTCCAAATTCGTGATTCTGCATAAGATTCCGTTTCGTTATTGATTTATCATTCATATCGGAAATGGAATGGAACTTTGGTTAAAACTGCACTCAACATTCGTCTTTACACGTACTCCAGTGAGATAGGATTACCCTAAATCCTCGCTCATATACCGCCCTCGTTAATGATGCCGCACGCCAATCCTTTACATGTTAAAAGGGGTATCTCACCCATGTTAAACATGCTTTGAAACATGTTTCCTTGCATATAAAAGCCGCGGCGTATGGGCGAGGATTTAGGGTAGTTTGGGTAAAGACGTTTTATCCCAAAAGCATTTTCAAAAGGGTACTAATTCTCGTTAGTAAAACAAATGTTCATAATGTTTCATTCCATCACAACTATACGGAGGTAAGGACGAGGGAAGGATAGATTTTTATCGACGAATAAGTTATTTGTAATCTGGAGATTCGACTTGTATTTAGTAAAAATGGGCACTATTTCCATTTTTCTAACAAAGTGACTTGACTGCCCAGGTAAAAATTGGAAAGTAAACTGTTCGGCCAAGGTGAATGTAAACTTTCTCTAATATATCTTGGCAAAATATGTACTTCAGAACGAGGGGTTTTAGTACCAACGAACCCCTGTAGTAACATTACACTTTCCTTATCTGGGTCCCTAGGTAGACGGATGATTGAATTGAATGTAAAGAACTGTCGGCGTTAGTGAAAGTGCCAGTAAGGCCAAAGACACCGACAACCTTTACACAAAATAGTATCAAACAAGCACTTCAACTCTAAAGGGAAAAGTAGATGAGTAGAATAAAGAAAGGATGAAAGGGAGGCTGGGTTCTAACTTTACGTTCAATCGGGGTTTTCTTTGCGACAATCTAAAAATCTAAAGTCAACAGGAATACGGCTCGAACACTCTTTATTGAGATTAAAAAAGGAGGGACGAAGTGGTTGAAGAAATACCTACCTAGTTTAGAAAAGGTTTTGAAATAAAATGACATTGGAGAAGAAAAATTTAGCCTCTAAATTACTCTATTTTCTTGTTAAAAGACTTTTTCAACTTTTCTCACATTCTACAAAACCTTCCCCCTGTCAACCTTTACTGTATTTCCCGTTTTAATTCCTCCCCCATAGTAATTTAATTCCCCCTTCGGTTTAATTCCCCCCTACCTCTCCTCCATGTTATAAGTCCTATCTTGTCCATGTTAATAGAATTTCTAGTTTTCCCTTCGAAGTTATAAAGCCCTGGGGAATTAAAACAGGAAATATGGTATTTCTACGTTTATTGGTGACGATATACACGTTCTTGTTTTTACTTTCTGTGTTGGTTAGAACTTCTCATTATCCGACAAAAAGGCTGAGATTTTTTCCATCAAAACTGTCTCTTTTGGCAAAGTAATAAAGTCAAAGGGAAGGAGGAGGGTGAAAGAAGCCAAATCCTTAAAAAAAACACTTACCGCAAGTGCAGAGAAAGTAAAGTCTTCTATAAAATGAGCATTCTTGCAAGTAGAAGTTCCTTGATGTCTTGAATCATGGTGGTGGTTTTATTCACAAATAAGTATGGTAGTAGTGGGGTTTCGGGATGACTGAGAAGGGATATTTATAATGGTAAAGGCCTCTTTCAGCTTACTCATGATGGCCGTTTTTAAATGTCTTGGATCAAGAGGTTGTAGAGTATTATATTTGTATTTTATGGTGAGTATGTAGTAAGTTTCTTGAACGTTTTGGAACACTTTCTCTAAAGTATTATTTGATAAAAGTGGATATTGGCATGTAGATGGATAAAAGTTACATTACATTTAACTCCGATTGCCCGCAGTTTCATACGCTTCATTGCCTAAATTGATTGAAGGATGTCGGAGGGGGGTTTTTTTTTATCGGCTATTGGATTTGAAGGCTTTTATATTTGTAGTGCTAAGACTTCAATTTTTTTGGAACTATAGAACGCAAAACGGCAACACTCAATTGCTCGTTTTGAAGGCTTAATTAAACCCGACATAAAGTGTCCCACGTTCGGGATTTTGCCCATAGTGCATGGTTTTGGACGGCAGTTCGAAGAAAGTTTTTTAATGGAAGGATGTACAAGAATCTGAAAGGTTGGACCGGGTATCTCTAAAGTTAATTCCGGAACGACAGATCACACGCTGAACAGGATATTAACGATCCCATTCACAACAATCAATACTCAAGTAGAGTTTTTGATGGTCCATTTGGTATGTCTTGATTGAAAGAACCGTGGGTGGATGGGATGGAGGAAATTAAGCTTTCTCATCTCAGCCTTTTCTTCAAGTGATGAGTAGTTTTTTAAAACCAGTCTGCAGTTGTTGTTGGAAAGATATTGGGCTCAGTCAGTGAATAACATCTTCAGTAGGCTGCAGTATATTATAGTAGTAGTAGCAGCAGCAGTAGTAGTAGTAGTAGTAGTAGTAGTAGTAGTAGTAGTAGTGGTAGTAGTAGTGATGGTAGTAGTAGTAGTAGTAGCAATAGTATTAAAGTAGAAGGAATGTTTTTGATGCTGCAGCTTCTTTTCTAATCTTATCCTCTCTCCAATCCTTGTTGTTTAGTTTTTGTCTCTGAAGAAGGAAGAAATAGGAAAAGGGGCGAAGACTGCTAAGAGAATTCCAACTTTCTGAGTTTTTTCTTCAATAAAATTGATCTTGTTGTAGTTTGCACATTCGAGCATGAGATTCGGCGGACACGGTTTTCGTTATTTTTACTTCGCTATTCGCTTCACTAAAACAGCTTCCTTATTAGATAATTGGATAGCCTCTTCTGTAAGCAGAATGGGGATAAAAAGTTAGTTAGTCAGTAGGTACTTTAAGGCCTTTTTGTAGCACTAACTACCCTTTAGATTCTACCGATATTATAGATTAGACAGTTTAAATCAATATACATTTTTGTAGTAACAGTGTCAGCTCATTCTGTGACCCAAACTCAGACTACGTGCTAGGTAGTTAAAAAGCATGGACCCCTTTTTATTCAATCCCATCATCTAGATAATTCTAATTAAAATCTCACCAGTTTTAAAACATACCGTATTTCCTGTTTTAATTCCCCTGGGGCTTTATTACTTGGAAGGGAAAATTAGAAATTCTATTAACATGGACAAGATAGGACTTATAACATGGAAAGGTAGGGGGAATTATGCCGGGGGAGGAATTAAAACGGGAAATACGGTAATTTACATATTCCGTAACTTGCAGTCTGCTATGAATACATCCGACTCGGAATAAATTGTATCTTTTTTTACTCAAGTCTTTTATTAAGATAAATGAGGGAAGTGAATTGAATTTTAATCCTGTACAATCATCAGTATTCCGTGGAAATCTTGCGAAACCCTCTCATCTCAAATTGGCTATGCATATTTATAAGGGATTGTAGTAATCTGTTATAGTATGGATTTCCAAAATGTTTGGTAGTCATCCTATAAATTCTTAACACATTTAGATTCGTAGGCAGATATAGCTTCTTTTAAGCGACAATCGTACATTTTTAGCACGGAACATTATGCACGTTAAATCCCAGCGCAGCAGGTTTGCATTTCGACAGAAATAAATCTGGATGACTCCCTCAAATAAGGGCCCCTTTGGAATAGGGGTCCACTTAGTTACTATTAATTACCTCGTAAGCTATTACCTGGTTTGTCGGTTTTTAAAGTTTTCACCCGATATATTTAATTTTTTGTTAAATTTGACCGTAAAAAAACCCTAAAAAAATCAATAGCAGCCCTAGCGCCGCTATTCGAGACAATTCGGTACGCTGAAAAGTTAACTTTTGATACAAACTGATAGCGTAAAAAGATGCTCCCACTTAGGTCACTGAGGGGTATTTCATGTTTATGTAACTGTCTGTTGGAGAAGTAGGACACGATGCCAAATTCACTAATGGAGGGCATGCAATAAAGAATAATAAAAAGTATAACGCAGAATCCAACAAACAGAACATGAAAATAACAGCATAAAATTGGAACTTTAGACCAAACTTTTCTCCTTACAAGTTATAAATCCTTTCGGAAAGGTCAAATGGGAATTGACATGGGATTGTACAATATCCTTAAACCAAGCACAACTAAAACTCTTACGGAATCTAAATTTTATAAGTACCCTCTAAATCCTCACCCATATGCCGCCCGCGGTAAATATGCCGCACGCCTATCCTTTTCATGCTAAAAGAGGTGTCTCTTCCATGTTAACATGCTTCAAAACAAGTATACATAACCTGCGGCAGATGGGTGAGGATTTAGGGTATTTGCGGGTATGAAATAAAAACAAATTCTTTGCTGAGCTGAGATAGCTAAATCACGACATGACATCGAGCTTACTACCCAAACCAAAACTACGTGGTATTTATTCCTAAAAATCCTTTTCTCTAAAAAACCTAAACCCAGAATCCTTTGAAATGCCAGCACCTTCATCCCAATATAATCCCTGGTTCTTATTTTTCAGAAAACATTACATTTCTCTTACATTTTTACATTTTCTCGCGTTCAGAGATGAGGTGTTTATTTGAAGATTGTACGACATAAACTAAGGACCAAGGGTTATCGTAAACAATAAATGAGATTTCCTGTCTGATTTCTGGAAGAATAGCGTATCACATACGAGTGGCCTAAGCGCTGTCTACTTTTACCGGATGTTAAAAATTACCCTTCATGTCTGTACAGGTAGAAAAAAACACATGTGAAGGGATTCGACAAATTGCATGACCTTTTGACCATTTCTTTGAGTAAGGCAAACGTTAAATATTCGACTTTATCCATTGGACCTTTTGCAAATACGATCAAGGGTAACACTTAGATAAATTAAACGCGGATTAGGGTAAAGTGTTTATTTTGTTGCAAATGGATGTGCCCCTTGATCGTAAACCCTTGTTGGTTGCCTTGTGGAATAGTCTACCTAGGCATTTAAAAGAGGAGTCTAAATTTCCAGATTTTTAAGGAAAAACTAAAATGTTTAAAACTTTCTGAACAGTGAGCCTGTTTTTGAGGCATATTTAATGTACAGGGATAATGATGAAATTGCTGGTTCAGCTTCCAAAAGTATTTAATTAAATTAGTCTGATTTTATTATTGTTTTGTTAGTGTCATGTATTTCCCGTTTTAAGGGGTTTGATGCTATGTTAAAATTCTTGTGATCCACTTTATGGTCTGAATAAACACATTAAACTAAACTAAACTAAACCCGTCAAAACTGTAGCGCCGCAGCAATATACCCATAAACCTACAAGACTACCGATTTAGCCGTCGGTCTGCCAGGCCGGTCAAAATGGTCAAAAGTCTAAAAAGCTTAGAAAAATTTATCACACTGCCCCCAAATATCCTAGAATGTACCACAGTGCCCCAAACCCCCCACAATGTATCACAATACAACCGACACCCCAGATTGTCTCACAATGCTCATGCACCAAAAAATGTCTCATCTTGCTCCAACTTCTCAAATGTCTCCACTTGCATATGTAGACCGCCCATATTTGAAAGGCTCACAGAATTCTGCATAGAATTTCCAACACGATAAAGCAAATAAAAAACAACGCATTATTACGGCCGTGCAAAATGAAGTACCC
Source organism: Hydroisotoma schaefferi (assembly GCA_034682405.1). NCBI lineage: Eukaryota > Metazoa > Arthropoda > Collembola > Entomobryomorpha > Isotomidae > Hydroisotoma > Hydroisotoma schaefferi. The sequence goes on along the minus strand of JAQFZX010000502.1, from coordinate 37,415 downwards.
TACAAATTCTAGCCTCCGGAAATCTAATCCTCCTTGTTCAGTCTCTGCTTTGTTAGGATTAAAAGTACTGATCCCTCGATTCATTAGAATTGTATCAGTTTCCACTCGTAGAAATTTCAGTATCAAAACAAGACACATCATAGTTAACAGGAACAGAAAATGTAGCCAATAGTAGAAGTACATGTAATCCAAATGAATCCTTTCGGTTTTAAGACCATGAATGTGTTCCCATGGTGGGCTCGACACTGCAATATACCATACAAATGTAATTTTAACGTAGGTTACAAATATTCGAAAGGGAAACTCGAAAAAGTGGAACGGTGTTATCGCATGGACGGACGGACATAGTATTCACATTAAAGCTTCGCTACGCTAGTCTTAAAAAATGTGGGTTCTTGTCCACCTTACTACTGAAGATTCGTTCTTACTCAACTAGTATTAAAATTACACTTTCAATAAAACAATTTACCGTTATTTAAGATGCATACATCTAAGTACAATTCCATGAGATTCATAGTAGGACGAGGTTAGGGTTTTATGATCAGAAGCTGAGATGCGTTTTAGTTCGCAAGAAGGAGTGCCCAACCACCAATGATAAGCTGAAGCTACTCCAGAGCTCAACATGAGCAATGGTAACTTTAAAAGAAGTTGAAACCAAATCAGAAGTATCGATGACAATGACAATGGAAACATTACAGATAATTTGCAGAAAAAACAATTTTCTAAATAAATCCAATTGTTTTTCGTGTTTCTAAGTTTAATTTTTGCATCTTTATGATCACATGATTCTCAGACATCATGTCTTAGGGTGTCATTTATGCGACGTCAGGTTAAAGTATGATTCTTTGAGACAGATTATCAAGTTAATTGTTTTGTTGTTTGTAATCTCTAATATCAAATGGATTCAAAAAGATACCTTAGTAACCGTAATACATTAATGCATGAAACGGTATAGTTATAGAAACCCCGAAGGTCTTTTTCGGGTTTATAAATTAAATTTAAGTTCCAGTATTGCTTATTCTCAATTGAAGTAATGCCAATAATTACCACTTTTAACTCCCAAGCTCTTGATAAAATTCATCTTGAAGCAAATCTTATTCAAAGAACAAGTAAAGTTGTACTACACTATATATTGGTAGCGACCCCGGCTCCGCCAATCTTTGACAATTAATTGAATACCGGTCATATTCACTTGAAATTAATCTGCAATATTTGGTGAACAAAGCTATAAAAAAAGACATCTTGCTGAGAAAAATAGTAACTTTGTCTGCATAAAAGGAAAAATAATGGAGAATCTAACGCTTTTTTCTCTCACTAAGTTGTGAAATGATGAAAGAAAAAATGTATGACATGGGCAGTTCCAAAAAGTACATTAAGCGTACTTTTCAAGAAATAAAAATACGTTAAGGATCATAAAATGCTCTCGTAAATCTGCAATTAAAAAATTACCGTCTTTGAAAAATCACAACTCTTGGAGTTACATTTATATACTTTCTTAACTTTGTAAATGAAATAATAGCTTGAGGAGAAAGCATCATTAATATCCTGAGGCTTATTACTGCAGCCTAGATCAAGGATGCCCGACAAATCCCTCTATAAACTTGTCAAAAACGCATCTTTCTCTCTTTGGCTGCTTACTTCATCGGATTCATCACTTCTTTTAGACAGAAGTTGTTCGATTTCATCGATGAAAACAATGCAAGGCCTGTGTTTAATCCCAACATCGAAAACCGCATTAGCCATCTTTTCAGATTTCCTTAACCATTTGGATAAGACTATTCCAGCGTTTATCTCCAAAAAAGCACAGCCATAAAATTTGTTAACTTCCAAGACGATCACGTTTATAACTTCTGTCTTACCTACCCCTTTTGGCCATAAGAACGGGTTAATACTATTTTGGCATTTTTAGTTCAATTCACAATTATAATGCAGGGATGTTACCTGGAAATCCGAAGAGCAGAAAAATTGACAAAAAATTGAAAGTCGATGCAAAATATATTAACTTAGAACTTCAAAGTTTCATTATTCTTCGAGTTTAAATTTTTGTTTAAATGAAAGAACGTGTGGAGGGGCTTATGAATAGATAAGGTAGACGCGTTAGGCACTAGGAAGTTCATTTGTGGCTAAAGCTAAGCCGTAGAACCGAGGATGCAAAAAATATTAACTTAGAACTTCGAAGTTTCTCTATTCTTGGAAGGTTTGGATTTTGTTAAAAATGAACGAACGTGTCGAGGGCCGTATGGATAGATGAAGTAGATGAGTTAGGCACTGGGAAGTACATTTATGGCTAAAGCTAAGCCGTAGAAACGAGAAGTTAGAGTGTTAGGGACGAGTTGCGACATTATGGGGACTGGGGCAAGTTGATACATTGTGGGATGTTAGAGGCAAGTGGAGACGTTTGAGGTGCTTTGGGCAAGATGAGACATTATTTGGTTCACGAGCATTGCGAGACAATCTGGGGTGTTGGTTGTATTGTGATACATTGTGGGAGGTTTGGTGCACTGTGGTACATCCTGGGGTATTTGGGGGCAGTGTGATAAATTTTTCTAAACTTTTTAGAGTTTTGACCATTTGGACCGGTCTGGCATACCGCCGGCTAAATCGGTAGTCTTGTAGATTTATGGGTATTGCAGCAATAAACCTTCACTAATTTTACCCATCTTTGTGTCAAGTCAAATCGTTGTGCACAATTAGGTTTACTCTGATGAATGCGTTCGCCCTTTAACCTTATAATTATAATAGGTCACGCTGACTGGCTTTGTTTTAGAAAGTTAAATACATGTCCTTTTGTAATAAGAACCTTTCCCGTTTCTTGCACATTTACAGCGATGTTTTGAGGTTTAATTATTCTACAAACTCCCTTTGAGTATTGCTGTAATATTATGATAGCGGAGAGATGTTAAAAAATTATTACAGATGCCAACTAAAAGACTGGGATACCCGGGGATGCAAATCAGCTTGGTTAACAAATGAATTTCCGGTCAGTGACATAACCTTACATCTTGTTAAAAATGTGCCAAATCAGTGGTAAGGGTGTTTTGCTGTATGTTCTAATAATCATGACACATTTCAAAAAGTGTCATATTACGATTAAAAATTCAATTAAAATCAATTGGAAGTTCAAATACGGTCAAATAACACATTCTGGAATCCAATTGACTCTTTTATGACGAATTTTTGAATAATTTTCAGTACAGCACACATACCTAAATGTACTTTTTTAACAAGCAAAATGCTACATATTATTGTTATATTTACTAGAGCCAGACCGAGAGGGCTATAAACTGACAAAGCCAGACATTTTTGGTGACGGATCCGCATCATTATCATCATTAGATGTTATGAAATTACTTATGTCGGGTATCAAAATCACAAGAATTAAAGTTTAAACATCAAATAACTATAGAAAACCAGATAAGAAAAGATTTGACTTGGAAGTTTTTAACTTTTCAAAAGCCAAAAAATAATCAATTTAAAAATATTTTAGATCGCAGATTTACAACATTTTTATTCTTCTTGTAATGAATGTGCTGCCCCCCTTCAACCGAGCAGTTTAAACTTGTAAACTTTCAATAAAAACACAAAAAACGGCTACTTTTCCTAGTGTTTTGCTCATATGCAGTTTTAACTTTCAAATCCGTTTTATTTACTATCCTAGATTTATTTTCCTCCACCAACCTCTAACCCTTTCATTTCACGAACTAAGCTTCTTGACTTGTTATACCCTTTACCCTTTTATAAACCGTCCTCATCCTTTAAATTTTAGCATTCCGTATATCCTCAAATAGAGGACCCCCTTCGAATAGTACCCCTGGGGCATTGATTCGCTTTAATAAGAAAGCTCCGCATGCATTTAAGACACTTTAAACCATGGAGTAAATAAAACGCCTTTTACAACAGAGAACGATTGATTTATTTGCTTATCGCATGAAAAAAATGCCTCTGCGGGGATCATTTACGGAGTTTAAATTGGATGTCGTCAAATTCGTCAATTCAAGGATCCTATATTTTGATATTCAAGAATGAAATAAAGTAATGCGTAATGCTTTTTCAAACTAAGGGATGCTTTATTTAAATTAAAATATTAGTAGCCCCTCCTGAATAGGGGCCCCTTTAAAGAAAGTCAAGAATTGAATAGTGGCCCCGGCCTGTATTTGAGGATATACGGTAAGTATGTTCGTTAAAGTTCCATGCAAAATGTGTGCACTGAACTTTTCCAACAACATTAAAATCATACAAAAATTAATAGCATGCAGATAAATCATCATCCACCAACCTGTTTCCCATCAAGGTAATCCTAACAACTGCATCCAAGTCAGTGAGGTAACCCGGACGGGTAAAAAGACCCAAATCGGGATAGTTGAGAAGTTAGAATTCGGGATTGTGTTGCATACACAAAATGATGATTTAATAAGATCTTCCTTCACTCAACTTTAGCTAGGTTCTAGCCCTATTGATACTCAACTTCAAGTCTTGTTAATCATGTTTGCTAAAAGTCTTGTTGACTACTTAATACGATTATTTAGCGACTGACTCAGAAGAACATGAACTGATGATACAAACACTTTACAACTTTTCCAAATCATCTGTCCAGCACCGGGCCAAGTTTCCTGCCTTGCCTGTAAAAAAAAATTCAGAAAAACAACCCCCTTTGACAATCTTGTATAACTTAGCCTTAGATTGGATCAGGGATCGTAGAACATACAAAAGATCCAACCTTACTTTACAAGTAAAGAGTATCTTGTAGCTCAAAGTAGTAGAAAAACAAGCCGTTCTTTCCATATTAATAAGAAGGAAGGGTATGAGTTTTACATGTGCATTTCTGGGTTCGTTTAGGTCAGCATTTAATTTAATAGCCTTGAAATCCCCGACTCTAAGAGCAACTCTCTGTATAAAATTAATAAGATTATTTCATTTGTGCTAAAGTAAGCAGAAACAAAGCATACATGGCACTTAAGAAGAATCAACTTGTTTATTGAACTCGGAACTTTTAATGCAAAAACAAAAGTGTTTGCTAATCCAGCAGAAGGAAGGTTAATTTATGAGTTAAAATGTGTTAAAAACACTGCATTGCATGAAGATTTGTGCTGGATTTAATAGTTATGAACCAAATAGACAAATTATATCATACTTTGTCTGTGAAATGAAAGTTTTCATGGATGAGACTGAAGCATGGAATTCATTGTTTATTTTTCCATAGATATGTTAATAATGGTACTTTTCCATCCAACGTTAACGTTTGGTATTACCCTAAATCCTCGCCCATATGCCGCCCTCGTTTATTATGCCGCACATCCATCCTTTACATGTTAAAAGGGGTATCTCTCTCATGTTCAACATGCTTCTAAGCATCTTTTTTGCTTATGTAAGCCGCGTCATGTGGGCGAGGATTTAGGGTAATTAGGCATTCAATTAAATGCAACCTGATGAACGTTACTAACTTAAATGTAATAATTTTGTATGTAAAATTAGCATTAGTTTTCCTATGGATCCTTTGGCAAAAACTCGTAGTAAACTAGGTTTAGTTAATTAGAGGTCAATTAGTTGAGTTCTTCTAAACATCAAAGTAATTCTGGGAAGAAATTAAAAGTTTTTGTAAACAAAACCCTGTTGGCATCTGGAAGCAATAAAACTTAATTGGTTTGTGTAATGAATTGTTTTAAACAGTTGTAAAAACAGTTTACTCTGCAAAATGTAATTTGTTAAGTGCATATAGGCTATCTAGTTCTTTTGCTAAAAATATGTATCCCGTTTAAAATAGCCTGTTTGTAAAAACTACAAGGATAAGATAAGGTTAATGGTGTCAAGACTGCATTGCCAATTTGCATTAGATTAGATGTAAAATAAAATAAAGGCAAGAGTGCATTGAGATAGTGCGCAATCTGGAATCCTGCCTGTTTATATTCCGCCCTCGTCGATTATTATTTTTAATTCAGTATTTATCGGATTTAACCAGCTTTCTTTAACGTCATATTGGACTACCATACATCCCCAGGACACTATTAAATTCTCGGTTTGGGGGGGGGGGGGGTAATATATTAAATTTAACATACCAAGGGGGGAACGAGGGTACAATGTACCCCCTGGAATTCCCGATAGGTCTTATCCTTTACCCACACACACCCCTTCACCTATCTTTCAATGCTATTAGTACCCCTCCTCATGGTTGCGCCTATGGGTATATTAATTACCCTAAATCCTCGCCCACATGCCGCCCTCGTTAATTAAACCGCACGCCTATCCTCTAAATGTTAAAAGGGGCATCTGTCTCATGTTAAATATTTTTCAAAACATCTTTTTTGCATATATAAGCCTTGCGAGGATTTATGGTATATTAGTCTCCATATAATTGAAATATTTTTATAATAAACTCCTGGATAAAACGGTTATCGGGTGCCCCTCCGCAGGTTAAACATGGGAATTAAAACGAGGCCCCGGACAATGGCCCACTCTGTTTATAAATAACCAGTAGTCGTGGAGTAGAATCCGGACAGTTGAGAACCTCTAGAGGAGTTCCAAGGAAGACGGGGGATTTATCCGGGAACTTTCCACTCCATTCATGAAATCCAGCTGTAGGATATTTACTAAACAAAGTAAATGGAATTCTATCTAGGACGGGTTTTTTAACCCGTCGTTCGTACAGCTATTTACTTTTACAGGGTTTTCTCCGAATCCAGAACAACGAGAAGCCCGACCCGAGGATTGGGTCGGTGGAGGTAATTCCCAATAATACCCGGGTAAGTAGGTATAACTTATTTCTCTGTTCAACGTTCTTTAATGCGCCATATCCTTGTTTATTTTATCAGAGATCTATGACTTTACTTAGTTGGCTTCTTTTTAATTAATGCTAATTAGATAAATGTCTAAAAAAAATTAATTAAAAAAAAAATCTTCAACTTTTCTATTCTTTCCATCCAATTTTTGACACAATTTTAACAATTCTAAAGGTTTATTGGGCTTAAATCGCGTATTAAAGTTGTTAAAAAAAACTTTTGATTTTTTACTTTTTACCCCTAAAAGTGGCTGTCAAGTTAGGTTCTAAAAATACGGTATTTCCCGTGTTAATTCCTCCCCCGGAATAATTCCCCCTCCGGTTTAATTCCCCACTACCTTTCCTCCATGTTATAAGTCCTATCTTGTCCCTGTTAATAGAATTTATAATTTTCCCTTCGAAGTTATAAAGCCCTGGGGGAATTAAAACAGGAAATACGGTAGTAAAAAAAAACCTGCAGTAAAGTTCGAGAATCGAGAGGATACTAAAAATGATAAAAATAACTAATTTTTATTGTATTTTCTATCCCAATTTTAGCCGTCCTTGGCTTCCTGAGTTGCATGCAGGGCAGGGGCAGGACCAGTAATTAAATTGTGAAACGGCCGTACTTTGTTCATCTTTAATTATCAGAATTTGGGAATATGACGGTACCGCATGGCATGACCATTTCCTACTGAAGATCAACAAACAGAAACAGATTGGAATATCTAGCCAACTCTGCCTAAAGTCTGGTCTCTAGTTCTTGAAGTTAAACCGAAGGGAATAGCTCATCTGAGCAGTCAGGACTCAGGATCTGTCAAACTGTATCGGATTCCTGTTAAAAACTCATTTATAGTCAACGCCATCATGCTTTGTTTCATCTAGACGATGGTGGGGCTGATGATAGTTTTTTTTTGGTGGAAGAAGAATAGGGATTTGACAGGTTTATTAAAGGGAATGGATTGTATGACTGTGATGGATCCGTTGTTGTAAATAGTATTGTGATCATATCATAGGAAGGAATAAGGGTGCTAGGGTAGGGTAACTTGTGTTGGTGGGCTGTAAACATTTATTTTAGGGATGGGGATTGCAGGGAGAGGCTGCCAGAGTTAAATGTCAAGGTTCATGTGCTCGTTCCTTTGCTCGACATCGACTACAAACCATCCACCCCGAGCTCGACTATGCTTGCGTTCTCGTTCCTCCAACTACAACTATGAAATTACGTCCGTGAAGAATACATATCATAGAATTCTACATCGTAGAAAGTTGTAGGAGATAGAAGAGAGTGTACAACGTTGAAGTTCTGGTTTGTGTAAAAAATTCTAGTGATATATATAGAGAAAGGAAGAATGAAAGCTGGGTTGGTGGTCTACATTTCCAACAACGTGAGCCAACAACGGAGGTAAAAGCGGATGGGAATTGGGAAGAAGACACGGAGAAAGCAGACCTGCTAGCTGGCCCTAGCAAGTTGTAGTATTAAGGAGGAATTTCAGGTGATTACATGGACCGTGGTGGAGGGAATCTATACAAGAAGTAGAACTGGAACCCCGCAGTCAGTCAGTTTGTATTTACACGTTCGACAATTAACATCTTGCTGGGTGGAAGGGATCAAATCTTGTGTAGGAAGGTTTTTCTCCAACTAAGTCTCTCTCTCTCTCTCTCTCTAGGTCTTAATCCTCTTTCTGGGGATTGTATTACATACAATACGGTATATTGCAACAGTTAGTGGATGATAACTCGGAACATTCTAGTCACTATTGGTAACTGAGAGGGGAAGAAATAGCCTTAGGAGGATTTGTTGATCATTGGAATAAACAAAAGAAAGGGAACTGCTAGGAATAGCAAGCAAAGCAACTACTGTGGGATGAAGGAATGGAACTTGCTACAAGCTTTGCGTGTGATGTGATAAAAACTGTTTACGTCTTTGGAAACTATAGTATCGTCGGATTCTAATCTATTGAACACATCATCACAATAACCACCCAGAAGCCAACTTAATCCTGCTATCAATAACCTTTATTATCTCATCTTCTAATTCTTCGGATCATCATCATCAATAGTACTAAGAGGAGCACTTCCGCTTGCTGCTACTGCTACTACTAATAGGGTAAAGGCTTGAGCTCTGTAAGTGGAAGGACTAAACGGACAGGTCGTAAAAAATCTTGATAGCTGTTGATGAGACTGGGAAATAGTAATCTAGTACATGGGATGAATGTATTCTGATATGATAAGGGAACGGGGCTGAATGAGCTACAAAAGTTGCACTATTTGGGTCTCTGGGTTCGACAGATTTAGAGCTATTCTATGGTGAAAGTACTAAGGAATACTTACGCCACGCCTACGAATAAATTTACAACTGGAGCGTACTCAACTTCCCTCCGTTTATTTCGCAAGAGTAATAATAATCCTTCAAGAAACTTACTTTTATAAGAATAAGAAAAGTAGTAGTAGAGGTTAGTGGTAGGAAACAACTTGGGAGAAAGTAACGAGTTCCCGTGTGTTGCAACTTTCTCCGTTGTTGAAGCTTGACTGTCTGCCTACCTCAAGTTTGGCTGCCTCTACCTCCGTTTTGGCTACCTCTACCTCAAGTTAGACTACCTCTACCTCCAGTTAGACTACCTCTACCTCCAGTTTGACTACCTCTACCTCCAGTTTGACTACCTCTACCTCCAGTTTGACTACCTCCACCTCAAAGGTAAACTTTACAACCCATTAATCCTTTTAGTAACCACAACTTTTTTTACTTTACCTTTAGTTTATTTGATTGATGGTTAAAAAAGAGCTTGGAATGCATAATGAAAGTTTGTATAGAAGATGAAATAAGGTTAGAAAGAAGGCCGAGTGAGTAAAAATTGGTAGCCTGAAATACAACCTTTCCCGACTTGATTATATGAAATAGTGTTGTTTGTATTGAAACTCTCTGGGGAAGTGAGTTAAGTATAATAATAATTCAATTGGTTACTCTTTGATTAGGAGGGTGGTAATAAATGATAATAAATAATGCATTTTGGGGATAAAGATCAAGCTGTTGGTTCATGAAAGTTGGGATTAGAGATGCTTTTTTGTAGCTTTCATGAGATATTATTACTATTGATTCTTGGTATCTTGGTGTAACGCTTTGCATTGGATATCATGAAGTTTAGGGCTCTTTCTTGCAACCTAACTTCGCTTTCTATGTTGTTCTGTATGTTCATCTCGTCCGGGCTTGTAAGTAAGTAGGAAATAGTTGAAGAAAGATGATATTATGCATGCTAATATTTATATGGTAGGTGTATAGGCAGGGAAAGGAGATGTAGAGCTCTGCTCTACTAGAAACAGAATAGTTAAATAAATCTTGGGAAGTCTTCCTTGACTGTTTGTCGCATTTTCTCTTATCTTAGGGCTCGTGCCTAGCATGGCAATGACAATGTACATAATTTACCATAGGGAATTTAAATATAAATAAATAATAAAACAGGAATGAGGAATACAAACTAACTGACTATGCATACGAACTAAATGCGACAAAGTTTGTCTACTCGTCTGCATAAAAAACCCTATCAGCGATTGGTTTAAGGGTAGAAGGAATTTGAAGTCTTTTCCAAGTTTCATGAGTAAAGTTTTGGCTTGTTTGAACTCTGACCTATGAAGAAATATGTAAAACGTGTGAATGTAATGTGGGCCAACAGTTTTGCCCTGATTTCTAAAATTTAGTTAAAAGTTGTGCAGGAACTGCTGCGGGACGGGAAGTTTAGGACGGTAGGAATGGAAGTTGTAAAGTACAGAAATCAGTGTGGAAAATGCATGTAGTTTCCTTCCTACTTGCAAGTTAGTGGAGTGAATGGACATAATAGTCTGTATATGCTTTGTATACATGCTTAAAAACTGGGAACTGGGATGAATGAAAAAGACGTGGATAACTTTACTTTGAAGTTCTAACGAGAATAGGCTGTAAATGAGAGGAGTTTTTCTTTGTTCTGGGCAAAGCTAATGAATAATTTGACCAACAATTTATTAGATTAGTAATTAGCAGGAAGAGAGAAAGTTTCTGCATGCTTACACTTCCACTTTGGAAGATAATATAGATGGGTTGTTAAGGGGCTGTCTGATCTGATGGAATTACCGTAGTATCTTGTAAAAATATCAATGCTCGTTCGTGGAATTAACTGGGTTTTATTTAGGGGGTAGACGGACGACGACCTTAAACTTGTGTTAACTTTCTTCAAGGAGGTTAGACATTAGGTAGGTTTGGTAGGTTTGGTAGGATCAGGATGTTAATTATAATAATCCAGGTTGTGCTGCAAATCTAGAGTTCTTTGTTACAAAAATCAATGGGTTTGTGTACCAAAAATAGTGGTCTCAAGTTGTCTCATTCTCACTTCAGATACTTATACTCAGTAGTTGTAGCACTTGGTCTTTATCTCTTAGCCGTTTTAAGGTTGAAACTACTAAAAGGAGTTGATGATAATGATGAGGATGTTGGCAACTAAGTGATAAAACTGTAGTATTATCCTTGTCGCATATTCAGAAGTGATCTTTAGACCTCCGAGACATAATTTCCTCAAGTATTAAACGACAGAACGACACTTGTCCGTCTGCTAATATGCATGGGTAGGTTTTTTTTGCAATAAAGTCTGTCACTAAAGCAGTTGCTGTATTTTGAGCAGTAAAGGGGATATAAAGAAGGGAAAATACTTATCTCCGAGTAGACATGCTTCATCCAATTTTCGGAATTTGTTTGACTCAAGGATTTATTTTTGTTTCCGGCCATTAATTTGTCGAGGTGAGATAAGTTATCGTGATCCGTGTGTAGCTTAGTTGTATCGTCATTGTCGTTAATCTGTGCCTGTTGACCGTACTAGTCATGAGTAAGTGGATGGAGTTTATGTGGTGTACATCATTTATATTCTTCATGCATTTTTATAGGTAAAAACAATGACCATGAACAATAGTTAAGTGCGCGTCCAAGTCGTAAACCTTACGTCAATAGGAATAGGAATGGGACGTCACAAGAAGGGTGTTACATTTATTTTTATGGGATGCAGAAAAAAGGGATTTCAAGGGAATATCTAAATTAATTCAATTTAAATCATCCTTTTAGCAGCCCACCTTATCTTTACCTTATTCCTGCTGCCTGACAGTGTTGGAATGGAACTGCGGCATTCATTCATGTTGCAAATTGATGGGACGAAACGTCTATTTTATTTCTAAAGAGTCACAATTTAACGGTTTGTCCTTCCTTTGAATTATATTGCATTGATAGTTATGCTGGGAAAGCTGTGTAGCGTAAATAAATTGTATGGGAAAGTTCTTAGTTCTTGGAAACTTTGTACGGCAGACAGACTTAAATTGACAGGATGTCTCTGTATAAGTTTTATTTGTAGTTTTAGCAGAAAGGGCTTTCATGTTGAGTGTGAAACAGAAAACGTAACGACTTTTATGACACTTTTTCATTGTAAAAAGTTAAGTTAGAAGTCTAATTTTTGCTTAAAGAACTGTCTCTCTGTCGAAGTATTTGTGAGGGTCGTTTCTTTCTGTAACTTCAAAAAGGCAAAACTATTACCGAACACTTCACCGTTCAGCCTTTTTTAATCACAATAAATTAATGGATTTTTTACGGATATTTTGGCATTTTACTTTGGCAAGATTGAATGACGTGGAACTTAAGCTTAGGTAATAACGTCTTTATTTTGTAATGAGGGAAGATGAGCGGCTCAAGTTAATTGAATTACCTGCAGCAGGTTCTGATAATGAAAGGGTGAGGATAGGATTAGAAATAAATTCTATAACGGCCACGCTATGTGTTTTTATATAATATAGCAATAAATAATTGGCAAGTGTATAGGAAGAGTCATTAAAAAAATAATATCATAATGATTTTCATTTACAAATAACCGAAAGGAAACCCTGGAAGTTGTGCTTATTGCCTGGATTGGATTGCATTATTAAATGGAAACGGCAGCAGGCGTGGGTTGAATCTTGTGAGTAAACTAATGATTGTTTCGGTAATGATAGCAATATAAGAAGAACCCACAAACAAGGCAACGGGCATTAAATTGCTAGCTAGATTAATGTTGTAAAGAGAGTTTTTCATCATCAATAAAATAGAATCGTAATGATTACTGAGTATCAGCAGGTCTATAGGACAAAAATAGCCATCTTGATAAGCGTTAACCTTTAAAAGAAACGGAGGAAGGATGGTTAGAAAGCTATGGATGGGTTGAATTTAAATTAATAAAACCAAGCAAGTCAGCCTTTGACCTTTTGGTCAGACCCTTCCGCCCGTTCCCCTTTATCCGCAGCAGCCAGCATCCGTTGAATTTGGTTGAAATTAACTGGTGTAGAAAGCTCGTGATGGTAATAAACCCAACAGAACTCATGTCAAATCAAAGGTCAAAGTGAACAAGGGTGGAATACATAGCAAGTTTTCGAACGCGTCATCATTTATTTATTATTTCATCAGGATTTACGTTGTGCAACCCTGGTTAGATTTATACCTTTTTATTTGTATGTACCGTATATCCTTGAATAGGAGCCCGGGCTTCTTATCATTTTTTCGGTTTTTTATGAGTTACATTTAACCAAAGATTAAATGAGGTTTATGGGATTATTGATAGTAATTAAAGGGGGGGCAGTATTGGAAATGGGCCTCTATTTGAAGGAGGCTACTATTCGAGGATTTACGGTATAAAGAAAGTAAGGAGATGACAAGGGGTGTCATTATTATTATTGAGTCGGTTGGAGTATAAAAACTTATTTTTGAAGTGGGAAGGTGAACGTGAGTTGAGAGAATTTTGCAACTTTCACACACGTCGTTTACCTTCCATTGCCTCTCTGGATGATTTAATTTAGTTCGATTAACTTTCCAAGGCACGACACACGACTGCTGGATTTGCTGTGAGTGACGTACAATTTATTTTACTTATGATATGGAATCAAAGATCAAATTTATCAACCTTCCTCCTAGCAGAATTGAATAAAGTAAGGCTGGGACTTGGTTTGGATTAACTAGTGCAAATATGCAAATATGTACCAATCCCTTTTTTAAATGAATTATTCTCATCATACCTTTAGAAACGTGCTTTACTATTTGTGTCCTTTTTGATAGTATTTTCAAAGATTAAGGGGGTTATTCTGTCGTAAGGCTTGGCTGATATTGATTTCTTATTCTTGTTTCATTCATGCAGTAAAAAAGTGAGGATCTTTTATGCTCGAGGTGTATTAACTATTTTAAAGCAATCTTAGAAATTTTATGATCCAGTGAGGGATTCTGTACGAACGATTTAGATGGATAGATTCGTCATACTCTGCATGTCCCACCCTCTCAGTTGATATTTATGGGGATATCATAATAATTAAATTGTAAATTCAGTACCTGGATTGTCTACCTGTTATTACGGATTAGTACTCGGTTACTTGTTGGTATCCTGTCAATGAGGGGAAAAGTAAAACTTGCTAAAAGTACAGTTCAGTTCATTTTTGTACGGCAACAGGTAAGAAGAGTTAGGAACAAAAGTTGAAAAGGTCGAAACGGTCGTTGGTAAATAAGTAAGTGAAAGTAAGTTAGGAGTAGTAAGTGTAAGTAGCCGTCATCGTGTTGTGTTCAACTCAGTATCCTTTAGTCCATTTAATCAATAGCCAAAGCCATAAAGTTGAACAAAAGTTGGTAAAGTAAAGAGTGAGAAGTGGTGAAAAATGAACAAGTTTCATTAATAATACCTATTTCCTACTAGCTAGAAAGAATCAAGCTGTACTTATTGCCTTATTTCCCGTACACGCCTACTTAACTACTACCTTGAATCTCTGCTACTGACTACGGACTTTGTTGATTGCTGATGGATAAGACTGACTGAATTAAATGGAAGGTACAAGGTAATCAACAGTTTTGTTTTTATGTGAAGGTAGCTAAACTCACAGTCGAATCCGTAAGAACAAAAGTATATTATTGTCAATATGGATTCTGTTCCGAGAATAGCATCTTTTATTTTCGAGAGGATTTGCGTACTTACAGGTAAATAGGTTTTGAAGTATTTAAAAAGTACCCTTCTTTTCTGGCAAAGATAGAAAGAAATTTCTGGATTATTTATTTACTCGCATAATTTAATTAAGGATGGATTCTCTACGTATTATTTTTAGGCCATTCTTCTAGCGCTATTTAGTTGTCGTGTCTGTCCGTGTGTACGAGATATCAGAACTTACCCAACCTACCTATATATCTTGCACAGTGACATGACAGTAGTAGTGGCAATTAGATACAGTTGACAGTGCAAAAGTTGAGACAAATCGATCAACCCAACAAACGACCCGTGGGGGGTCAAAAAAATCCCACTGGGTCATTAAATAACTTAAAATGTTTTTTGGTATTTTTCCACGAAAGTCGCAAAAATATGACTAGTTTGGCAAAAAGTAAATTACAAATTGTGCTAAAGCGCCTTAGAATGGTCTCTGCCAAGTAGACTTGGAGGTTTTATGTTCTAGTCTCAGAGAATTGTTTATGAGCTGTAAACATGATAAGCGTGAATGGATATTTTAATGAGCCTATGGGTATATTATAAGTTGATTGAAGTGGAAGGAAAAGTAAACTAGGTAGATATTTTATATACCTTCAAAGAACAGAATACCTGTGAGGCTACTGGTTGGTTATATCCGTACTGTTGGTACTTATGGAAATGTTTTTGCAACCCTGAGATCCTGACAGTCTAGGTGTAAGCTGTTGCTCATTGATGTTCATTATTTATTATTTTCGAGACTAAAAAATTGTGAAATTATCTCTGGAAAAGAATAAAAAGGAATGGAATATATTTGTTATGAATAGATTGGAGTGTCCTCCAGACCGTTAACGGTCCGCACAAAAGGATTCATCAAACAAAAACAAATTGTCAATCAAATATTTAGTTGTTTGTTTGTGCAGAATAATTCCTTTGGAAGTTGTCTGGTCTTGTAGAAGTTATTAAATGATAAATCATATTGAATAATTCTGCAAACAGGTACAAACTTTCTTTTGAGCCGCCCACATGAGATATTTGTTGTATTTATGTAACAGGAATGAAGTCTAATTGGAGTTGGACCATTGTTGATTTCCCTTTAAGTTGAAATTATATTGGAGTCTGGAAGAAGGAGGAAGTAATTCGTAGAAAACTAATTTCATAAGGAGGAAGATTTTGATTAATAAAGATGAGTTTGACTGAGAGTGAGTGGGATGAAGTGGGATTAATTGCAATCCCCTTGGTAAATCAAAGACTAGTTTTAGTAATTTCCTCGTACAAATACTGCAAGGGGTTTTGGTACGTATGTAAAGACAGACAGTAGTAACTACTGGAAGTTGTCTCTAGATTGTTTATTTCCTGTAATTTCCAGTTAAATTTCTCTCAATCCGAGAAGGCCCATCTTTTGTTTCAAGTTGTTATAATTAGTGGAAACGGTAATGGATAATTCCCTCTTGTTTGAATTCCTTCCCTACTATCTCTTAAATAATCTGGGTTGTATGGAAGTTGAAGTTTGCGTTGGTTGTTTTGTTTATTTATTTCTAAATTCTTGGTTTAGCTTTGCTCAAGGCTTTTGTAAGAGTGAAGATTTAAAGTTACGACGCAAGTTCCTTGTTTTGTTAGTCAGTCCCAAAAACTAGTCAGGCAGGTCTTTTGTGGTGGTTCTGTAGTTATTTGTGGAAGTTCAAAGGAAGAAAGTAGGATGTGATGGTACATTCATTTGCACGTTTCTGAATACCCGACTCACTCAAGGTTTGTTTTATTAGTGTGCAAATTTGATGCTCTTCGCCTAGGAAGATCTTTTGATAAAACGTGCTTTTTAGGTTTAATGATATTTAGATATTGGTGTGTCGGCGTGTAAGGAAAATCTTTCGAGTCGATGGGATGAATTGGAAAGGGGTTTTTATAATGAATTCAACAACTCCAAATGGGCTTGCTATGCAGAGATAGATGCTTTGATCCTGTGCGTGGTACAAGTACTTTAAACTTACTGCAATGAGGAATGAGGTTTTAGGCGTGTTCGGAATCGAGTTTACGGTTAAAATTTACGTAAAAATAAATAAAATTTACGTAAATAAACATAATAAAGCTTGAGGACTCAAGTCAGTTAAGTTGGAGGGATACTGCAGTAAAGTATTTAACAATGGAGCTTCATTATGTAACGTTGGGGAAAAGGAAATATGTGCTAGGAAACGATCAAGTTTTTATCATCTTTGTAGTAAAACATGGAAGTATTTGTGTAATATTGCTTTCCTCGATGATCAAGAACCAGTTTTTTCCCCTCTGTTTTGAAGTTTTCAGTTATGATTATCATTACTAGGGAAGGATGGAGGTATTAAGTATTGGGAATTGTAGTGGAAACAAATAAATAAAATGCGGTTTATGATGGTTGTTTGTGGGAAGCTGGGTCTACTCTAATATGGGATGAAAGGATAACTGTCTGTGGAAGATGACGACATTGGATAAAAATAGTATGGTTTGGTTTGACCGGTTGTGTGTAACTAATGTTATTATTTCACCTTTGACCTATTGAATGAAATCCACCAATTTAGTTACTGTTTGCATTACAGTAGAGTAAGCAACTGGTCTGTGTGAGTGTATGTGTTTGAAGTTTGAAGATGGAGGATGGAATTGCCTTCGTTATTTTCAGAGACCTTGTTTTTTCTATTTTATCTACTAGGATGTATCATCCACTGCCTCTTTCCTTTCTCTCGTAAAGTATCCATCTGGTTAGGTTTGATCTGGTCCAGCATTTGGCATACTTCCGTGCTAAATCCTCTGTGGTCTAGGTAGGTACGTAACGTATGAAATATGTATTGAATGTTCGTATTGGAAACGGAGTAAAAAATGGGATAAGTAAAAAAAAAGGAATCGACAGAGTTGAAGTGGAAGGAATCCTTGACATTTATTTTTTGTTACGCAAATAGATAGGCAGGTGGGAAATATCGTTGCAATGGAAGCCTTCTGTCCCGTTTCCTACTCCTTTAATACCAGTTTTAGTAGATTCAAAACTGTGTTAAATTACCATTTTAGTACACGTTTCACAGTGAAGAGGTTGGAGGAGGGGTGGAATAGTTGAACTTGACGATTCGATTGCTCAACCAAGGATGTTTTTTCATAACCTACGTGGACCTGCCAATAAAACTGATCAATTTCAAACTCACTCGGTCTGTCTAGTTGAAGTCTGTTTGCTTGGAATGGTAGGTGGTGGCTTAGATTGTTAGATGAATTGGTGATAAAAAAAGAAAAAGAAAAGGTTCTTCGATTTTTCTCTAAGGTTCCTCCAGTTATTATTATGAACTAACCTACTTTATGAACTTATTAATAAAGTAAAGGTATGCCAAGTTAGGGATCCTATGCTACGCTACGCATCACATAAGAAGGGAGTTTATTTAGTTGGGCTGAAGAAGACCCAACGGACTTCTTTAGCCCAACTAACTTGGGTATATTTGCATGTAGAAACTTTTAGGGATTTCCCATAGAAGAGGAATCCCTTATTATTATTCAGCCTGTTAAAAGTTTTGATTAAGCGGATTATTGGGATTTGGTTTCGTCGCGTCGCAAGGAATCAGTTCTTTGTATAGTTAGTGAAAGAAGAAGTCAGGATGGAGTTGGTAGTTAGTTGGGGCCACCACCATCATCATCAGACTAGGACTAGATCATCACATATAAAGTAACCCGTTGTAAAGAAAGTAGTACTTTGTTCGGGATGAAAGGTAAAAAGAATAATAATATTTTATTCCAGCCTATTTCGGATTTCCTATGGGAAATTATCGAGAATTCTATTAGACTACCTGACTTTCTTCGTGCCGCCACGGCGGTCCCAAATGTACCCTTACCTACCCTTAACTCTTATAGCTCAGAGTCTAAGTAAAAGTGGTGGTGTACAACTGGGAATGACATGACAGTTGGATTCATTCATAGTGGAAACAGTCAGTAGTACTTATACCTTATACATTTATTCCTTAATGGGAAAATCCAATAACCACTCTGTCTCTCTGTTCTAACTCCTATTTTTGAGTGGTAAATGGCGTATCCTTGTTTTAAAAGTTGGGAATCCAATGAAATGAATTGGGTCGGATGGTTATCCAAAGTGGTAAATGCATCTAATAATATTATAGTTGAGTTCGTTTCATGGACCAGACAGAGCGATCAGAGAGAGAGAGAGAGAGAGAGAGGATGGGCGATCATTCTGGAGTTAATGTGTATTATAATGTCATTCATGATGATGTCCTTATGGACAATGGACTAAATAAATGCCAACTAAATAAACGGCCTCTTCAGCCTGGTCACCATGGATTGCCGAGTGATGGACTGGGAAATGAATTATTCCAAGCAGTAATAAAAGCTAACGAGATTAGAAACCTTTTCCATATTATACTACACAGACAGTGTTTGTCAGTGTCCAAAACGCAAATTTAACTACGGGTTTTTGGGAAATCCAACTTGGCTCACTCCTCTCCTCGTTCGATCTACATACTGAGACATTTAAGTTAAAGATATATTATGCTGAGATACAATACAGCTACCCAGTAGTAAATGACTGCTAGGTGGATGTGTGCATTAAAAAATGGGATAAAATAGGTATTTTCACTTGGCGATGGAAGTTCCTCTATTCCTAGAACAACCATTCCCGTAAGCAAGAGATTAGAAACCATTAAAGAACTGCGTAGAAGAACCTTTTTATATACATTTTTATGGGTACTTGACGATAAACTATGTCATCACATTATGTAGGAGAAGTTCTTGGCCCTCCTCTATTCCATGCCGTCCTATCTATCTATCTATCTATATGGGGGAAATGAATAAAATCCATGCTGGATATAATTATAAGATTGGTTGGTTGGTTGAGAAATAAAAATAAAGGAGTAGTATAGTTTATAGGGACTTTTTCTAGCTTCCTTGAGTGACTGGCTGACTCGTCTGCCTAATGGTAATTACTCTTTGTCTTGATTCTCTATCTATCTTACTTCATTCAGAGCTTGGCATGGATGGCTTAAGTGTCTACGGCCGACTTTGTGCCAATTGTATTTTATTTTTGCAGTAAATTGTCCTTAATACTTGCATGTCTAGATAGATAGATAGATAGATAGATAGATCCCTATCCGAAGTACCTAGTATAGGACTTGGCTAATTCGGAGAAAAGAGCTGGGTTTATGTAGAGGTGAAAGTTTGGTTGACATCCAAATTTTGATGTATTTTATTGGGTAGATTGCATGGTACTTGAATATTCTCAGTATGTCAGCCGTCCATGTAGGGTTGGATAGGAATCCCATATTAATTATAATTATCTGGGTGTGAGGATTTTCCTATTGGATTAGAATCGGAGGGATGAGACGGAGAAAGAAGCCTTTGAAATTGAGAGATAATATTATCAGTATTTGTAGACATTTCTTTCTGGGAGTTGTCATCCTCGCTAGCTTTTATATTATACGTTGTAGTAGTAGCTGTATGGATGAAGACTATAAAATATGTATGAAGTATCAGGGGCTTTATTAGCCATCATTTCTTTTCTAGACAGTTTTGGCTGGTGGGTAGGAACTAGGAAGGAAGGAATACATTTATTTATGGAGGCTTTGTGGCTGAGGGAATCTTATTTTATTTGCTGCATTTATTTGCAAGATTTCGTAGAAAATGAGGCAATTAAGAAGTTAAAAAGGATTTATGTTGAAAGACTAGAAGGATAGCCAGTGAAAGGGAGATTGGGTTGTGGGATAGGATAGTTTGGTGGATATAAAGGATCTCTCCCATAGCCCCAAGACGCATATTAGATGCTAAACGACCTCTTTAACTGGGTATTCTGGTAAATAAATAGGATAACTAGGATAGGGATTGTCTATTAAATTGATGACGATTAAACCTGTCTACTCTCTCTATTGATTAATGATCAAAGTCCGCAAGTTTTTTTATAAACATTCCAGATAATATGCAAAACTGGTTGTTAGTGATGGAAGTTTTCATAAATCATTTTACAATTTTTTTAACTTTCTCCTTCAGTAAATGAAAGTGAAAGTGAGAGTATGATAAGAAAGGGATTTATCGGTCAGTATTGTATTATATTGTGGCTTTATTTAGGCTTCTGTAACCGTTTGAGTACATTAATAGAGATGGGGTGTTATTAGGGGACACTTTAAGCGTTTCTACACCTAGTTTATTGTCATATTATTGTTATAATGCAAGGGTGAAACCTATTGTTTATTGTGCTACAAACTACCCAAAGAAATATCAATCTTTCCATTGTTCTTTTGTACAATTTTATCTTAGAATCGAGAGAGACAGTTTGGGTCTGTCGTTATTCTTTGGTAAAGATTGTAGATATTTTCATGTAACTTTCCGATTACTTTATCTGGGTCCCCTAAGTTTTATTTTTTATTTGTATTTGTATAGTTCGGGTTTTGTAACTTTTATAATATGATTTGGGGCTGGACTTGGTAAAGTTAGTCTGTTCTTGTTTCTTGTTCCTCATGGGAAGAGATCAGTTGAATGAGCTTTGTTCTTTCTTTCTATGTAGCTTGGGATCGGGATGGATGGCCGGTTAGTAGCTGGCTCCGTTTTCGGGTTTTTTTTCATCGAGTAAGACCGATTCGGTCCAACCAAGTACGAGTATAGGAGTTTCTCCACTTGTTACCACCATCAATGATAAACTACCTACCTACCACGGGCACTTTTATCATCTAACCTGAATTTCTACAGACTAGAGAGATAAGAGAACCCGGGTAATAGGAGTGTTTAATAGAATACCGCGGCAGGCGGGTCGGGTAGACGAGGAATGGATCTCCCTCCCAAATATTTTTATATTGAACTGTAAACCGATCTTCCTGACTGAGTGGTTTCTTATCTGTTCTCTGCTAGAATTGCATCGCATAGCAGCCAGCATTCCAGTCCCCAAGCACTTTATAAACCTAAAAGTTTGTAAATATCGTAGCTTTCACTCTCTGTCTACTTGTCTAGCTTTTGGGGGAGAGGTAGGGGTGTGTCCCTCGTTTACTATTTCAAATGTCGGAGTAATCTACCAACGAAGGATGGATTTTTTAGGTAAATTTTGTCAGGATGTGTTAGCATTTTTGGATAAGAGAAAGTGGTTCTTGATATGTTGGATTGGATTATCTATTTAGGCGAGGGCTTAAGTAAGGAAGAAAGGAAGTAGAACTTAAGTGAGAGGATTGAATGAAGTTGAAGCTGGTTAGTATGAGATGTAGTAGTAGTAGTAGTAGTAGTACCTGTTAGATGATCCCTACAAGGCAAGGGTCGAGGAAGGGGGGGGGGGGAGAGTATCGACACTTGAGGATTCTTGAGATGCTGCATTTAGAAAAGTTCGATTTGAAGAAATAGCAAGAAAGGATGTTGATATTCAATGGGATTTGTAAAAGAGTTTGCATAGAAGGAAGGTTATAAGGAAAGATAATAAGGTTAGTTAGTGAAACGAGGTCGCCGTTGGTTATAACGTATGGCGTGTTGCGGTGATTGTTGAATTTCCCAACTCTTTATACGCTGGACTTACTAACTAAACCTGTTATTGTATTACAGACGAATCGACTTGGGGACGACAGGATCCAGTTCAAGGGGAAGATGATCCCAGAGGAATTAAATGTCATTACTCGTCAATGTGGACATTAGAAAGACTCCATTCATCCACTGGGGACTGAAGCTGTTGTGCTAAATAAATTGGCTGAAAATCCATCGTAATGTTAACAAAGGAGTATCGGATACCTCTCCCCGTAACTGTCGACGAGTATAAGATCGCACAATTGTACATGATAGCGGTAAGTAAACATTATGATGGGATTGCTTACACTTCTGATGAAATCCTTGGGCCGAAATTTTACATTATTTCCTATCTTTTTACAGAAAAAGAGTCGCGAGGAATCAAAAGGGGCTGGGAGTGGTGTGGAAATAATAGTAAATGAGCCATACGAAAATGGTCCAGGTGGAAGGGGCCAGTACACTCAGAAGATATATCACGTAGGAAGCCATTTACCAGGATGGTTCAAGAGTTTGCTCCCAAAATCCGCTTTAACTGTGGAGGAAGAGGCGTGGAATGCATATCCTTACACAAAAACTCGATATACGTGCCCATTTGTGCAAAGATTTTCATTGGAAATTGAAACTTACTACTTTGCTGATGCGGGCCATCAGGATAATGTGTTCGGACTTACGGGCTCAGAACTCAGAAACCGGGTTGTAGGTTAGTTGAGTCAAAATGTTGTGAACAAAAAGGGAAGAAAATGCTTGTGATTTTTAACTATGATTTTTTTAATTATTAACGTGTATTATAGATTTAATTGACGTTGTGAAAGACCAACTCCACGGGGCGGATTACTGTAGAGATGAAGACCCTAGAATATACTTATCTCAAAAGACATGTCGAGGTCCATTAGACGAAAATTGGATCGATGAGTACTGGAGTGCGTGTAAGGTAAATGTGATTGGATGCTATTTGATTGAAGTGTTTTTTGGATCGCATCTTTGATTGGAAACTACCGTTTAAGAATATGGATGGATTGCTAATCTTTTAAAAAAACTTTGCAGGGAAATGCTATGCCTCTTTCTAACGGAAAAGCAATAATGTGTGCTTATAAACTATGCCGTGTTGAGTTTCATTACTGGGGTATGCAGAGCAAGATAGAGAAGTTTATCCATGATATAGGTAAGTGATAGCTAAGTGAGAATGAAGTTAAGGACTTTTGCAGTGGGTATTATATACAGGGTGGCCCGAAATGATGTACTGTGTAACCACGGTTACTGCCATACTTTAGCTAGTAATGCCAACAGTACATCATTTCGGGCCACCCTGTATGCATGTATTACCCATGTGTTTCAAGGTGTGGTGGCAAGAATTTTAGTAATTGGGATGATTTCTTTTTTCAGCGCTTCGGAAAACAATGCTTCGAGCTCATCGCCAGGCCTGGGCATGGCAAGATGAGTGGTTTGGTTTAACTATGAGTGATATTCGTAAAATTGAGCTTGAAACTCAGGAAGCTTTAAGAAAGAAAATGGCTGCGGAGCAGCAAGAATTTGACGAAGAGGAGGATGAGGGTTTGGCAATCAAAGAGTCTTCAACCGGTTCATCCGGTGAGGGAGAGCAGCAATATTCTTCTGGCCAGTCCAAATCTCCTCAGGATGGATCCAATAAGGAAAAGGCTGAACGAAGATATAGTAGTGATGCTGAAGGAGAGGGCGAAAGTACAATTGCTCATGAAAAAAATATGGAATTTAAAGTAAAAGTGATAAGTAGTGATGTACAGTTACAAATTCCATCGGATCAACAACCAGGTAGTCGTGGAACGGTGGATTCTGCATCTAAAATAGCTCCTGCACGAAGTACAACAAGTTTGCACTCTCCAGCATCTTCCTCTAATAGAAATGTCGATCTCAATGCCGCATGGAAAGTTGAAAGTATTATGAAAAAAGAGACTGATTCTGAAGGAAGTGAAGATGAGTTCTTTGATTGTACTGGTAAGTGGTTTTTATCGATCGATCGATTCTTTTAACTCCAGCGTATTGGATTCTGTGTTTATTTAGTGTTCTTTTGGAGAAAATGAGCACAACTAAATCTTTTATTCTGTTTCAGGAGGAGACGACTCAGTTTCTTTGACGAAGTGGAGTTCTCTAGATTTAATTCCTCAAGTTGACGATCCCGCAACAAAATCGGACAGTAAAACTGGTAAGTATTATTGCCAGTTTTTGTCACTCTTCAACTGGGAGGAGGAAGTAAATCTTAATGTTTTGATTGGTTTGCAGAGGACAGTATTTTTAGTCAGCCGTTCCTAAAGCGAGTGACAACGGAGAGGGAACGAGTTCAGAAGCATTTAGTGAGCAGAGGAAGCGTCGAGGCTTCGTTGCCCGGCTCACCAACAATGTTCAGCGGCCATGGTTCTGCAGGAGGAACCAGCTCCTGTAGTACAACTGTCCTTTGTCTAGTCTTGCACGCTGGAAGTGCCCTTGACGCAACTGTAGATCTTCCGGCTAAAAAGTCCGACGTCACCACATTCAGAGGTGCTTTTGAGTCTGTGATAAGGCAGCATTATCCATCTATGATGGGTCATGTTGTCATTAAGCTCGTTCCATGTCCATCTATTTGCACGGATGCACTGGGAGTTTTGTCTAGGTAAGTTAGCTAGTCTTCGATTAATAAAATATAATAACTAAGGGAGTTGTACTTCTGGTTTGCTTGTGTTTACCAGTCTAGTCATTACCAAGCAAGTCTCCATAAAAAGCATTGACGTTCCTAACTCTAACTGCTGAATTGTTTAATGTAATTCCAGTCTAAGCCCGTACAGTTTCGACGTTTACGGAACTGGGGATAGCCCACAAATGACACACGAATCGGTCCCAATCGGAGCCATTCCATTATTAGCAACGTCTCAACTAGAGTATTTTGATGCAGTTGCCAAAACAGTTGTTGCTTCCAATCAAGTTTATAATGAGTTTTTGAAGTCTGAAGAAGGTATGGGCTTTGGTGGACAGATTGTCTTCATTGGGGACTCCATTGGTTCTGTTCTCGGTTATGATGCTTTAACAAAGCATTCATTTTCCGGGCAGTATGTAAATGATGAAGATGTACCTCCTAGTCCAAGTATGTTGATTGCTAATTTAAATTGTATATATTTTTTCGCCATATCATGTACATTTATGTGGTTATTTATTATATTTAGGTCATATAGTTGACTCCGATCATCTACACGCCTGCCATTGTTCAACCGGCGGGTCTAGACGTCGGTCATCTTCCTCTGCAAGTGATTCCGGGAATGCCAAACTAGAATTTGATGTCATGGACTTTTTTATGTTCGGAAGTCCTTTAGGGCTAGTCTTAGCTAACAGAAAAATCCAGTCGAATGATAAGCAGAGTGAGTGAATTATCCACTGTGAAGTTTTAAACAACTTTCACAAACCTATTTAAGTATATCTTATAAGCTGTAGCTGTAATTGGATTAATTTTAAAAACAGTGGCGTGGTTGCGGCCGTGTCAACAAGTTTATAATTTGTTCCATCCCACGGATCCATTGGCATCTAGACTGGAACCTCTGATATCTGCAAGATTTGCAGCAGTTCCCCCCGTTAATGTATGTCGCTATACAAAATACCCCATGGGGGATGGCCAACCTTACCATTTACGTGAGTAATTGAACTGGAATACTCGGTTGCCCAAACACGGATTATTGTTTTATCAGATAATCTTTTAAAGTAAAATGTTTTTCTTTGTACTTCAGTGGAGAGTATCCAGTGCAACCCACATTTGTTTTCAGAATCTGGAGCGTTTGGTTTGGGGGCGTTTACTCCAAACTGTTCTCGTCGTTTGTCCGATATTAGTATTCAGAGTGGAATGTCCGGTTTGACGGATGCCCTGTCTCTTCAGGCCATCAATCAACGTAAGATTGTGATTTTCTTATGTTGTAATAATATGATAAGTTCTTTTAAAAACGTAGGACTCACTAGGTTTGCTAGCCTTTGAAAATATGATAAACCGAAGGTTATATGATGTGTTGTTTCAGTGACTCAGAAATGGTGGGGAAATAAACGTAGCGATTACGCTTTATACTGCCCAGAAGCCCTTTCATCCTTCCCTTTACATTCGTTGCCGCATCTTTTCCACGCTAGTTACTGGGAGTCTACGGATGCCATTGCTTTCATTTTACGACAGGTATTTTGGTTGTGAAGGCCAATCAATTGTTTGGCTTAAAGATTTCCATAGTTAAAATTCCTCTGGTTTATTTGATGAACTAATTTCTACAGATCGGAGTGACAGATTCTGCCTCTTTTCTAAACCAAGACGAGAAAGAGGTTAGAATATTTACTCCTAATCAACCCAGAGAGAAGTGGATTAAGAAACGGACTTCTGTAAAGCTGAAGGTAATTAATATATAGCGAAATACAACGGAGCCCTTAAGAGTACCCCCTTTTCAAACTGAACTAATGCTAGATGCATCCCATGCAGAACGTAGCGGCCAACCATAGAGCTAATGACGTCATTGTAAAGGAAGGTTGTCCTCAGACGTTAAAAGCTCGCTTCATGTACGGACCACTGGACATGGTGACCCTGACCGGGGAAAAAGTTGACGTTTACATCATGAAAGATCCTCCAATGGGTGAGTGGGCTCAGTTGGCCACAGAAGTTACGGATAAACATGGCAGAATCTGCTACACCGTTCCAACCGATAAGACTCTGAGTTATGGAATTTATCCGGTAAAAATGGTTGTTCGGTAAGATTTCAATTGGATCACTTTATTTAGCTCAGTGCCTGCTTGATTTGTACAGACTAATTATAATGGAATACTCTCTATGAAACTTTCAGAGGGGATCACACGTGCGTTGACTTTTACTGCGCGATCGTTCCTCCAAAGACTGAGTGTGTTGTGTTCAGCATAGACGGATCATTTACTGCTAGTGTTTCAGTAACTGGGAGAGATCCTCGAGTGAGAGCTGGAGCTGTGGACGTCGTTAGGTTGGAATTTATACTTGATTTAATAAAAAGTTAAAGGAGTTGTTGCCCTAATTCATTTGTTTTATATTTTCCGTTCAGGCACTGGCAAGAGCTTGGCTACTTGATTATATATGTTACGGGTCGTCCAGATATGCAGCAGCATAAAGTTGTTTCCTGGTTAGCACAGCATAACTTCCCACACGGGCTGGTGTCTTTTGCTGACGGCTTGTCCACTGACTTTCTCGGTCACAAGGCCGATTATTTGAGAAATCTCGTTCAAGTAAGTCGTTGCTTATATCTATGTAAGGCTCATTATGTAGCGTTCGAATTCTGGTTTCCTTATAAAATGTGTCAAGTTATCAAAGTTCTTTATTTCATTTCATTTCAGGAGCAGAAATTAGTTATTCACGCAGCCTACGGAAGTAGTAAAGACATAAATGTGTACGGGAGTGTGGCCGTTTCTCCTGATAGAATTTTTATAGTTGGTAAAGCTTCCAAGAAACAGCATGCTCTTGCTATGGTATTAAACGACGGATATTCAGCCCACCTAAATCTGCTGCAAGCTCACGGGGGATCAAGACCAGCTCATGGGAATGCAAGAATGGTCATTCCTCGAGGTTATTTTGGTCTGCCTGGACAACCGATTTCACTTAGGCGGCGGAGGTGATTTTTTTTATATTGTATTAACCTGAACTCAGAATGATTTATTTATTTACAAATATCCATCTTTTTAATTTCTTCAGGTCGGCCAAACGGACTACTTCATATCCGGTTATGAGTTCTGGCACTGAGTCAAGTGTATCACTGGTTCCACCCACTGGGAGAGGTGTATCTCCTCGTCGTCCTAAAGCCACTATGAGTGCATTTCCAAACTGAAGCAATTACAACTGCTAGCGTGATTTTCATTAAAGTAGCAGTGATCAATAACTGTTTTAAAACCGATCTCTGAAAATCTCAACCAAGATCTTCCGTTCTTTGTTCGTACAAGTTGATCATTACAGTTAAAAGTGTGAGCATTACAATAAAATCGTTAGTGCAGGACTAAGCACCTGATTTACAGTTTCACCATCATCAATGTAAAAGTACAACCAACGCCGTTCGGCTTGTTATTTATTCGTATACAATTTTACAATTAGCACTATGATTAGTGGTATTTAGTGTTACAAGTAAATGTTAAATAAATCTTTTAAAACGTGCCACATATTTTTAAAGCTTGGTATTCTTTATCTTCATAAACTTGGTGTTTTTGAACATCCCGATTTAGACTTTGGAAACGGATAGGTTTTCATGGCAGTTGAAAAAATCCTCAGTAGTGGGTGATTGGAGCTTATCTGGATAAGAGGACGGATGATGAATGGAGAATGCGGAATTTAAGCACTCGTTGGCAATTGTTTGGTAATCGGGGGATGAAGATTGGATATGAAAGCATGCCAAACAGTATATGGTTGATAATAGAGGGATGTAAACGTTTGGATATACAAATTTAATTACATAAAATTTAAAAAAAATACGGGATACAAATTACTGTTCGATCTATGTGTTGTGTGGTAAAGAAACTGTAGTGGGTGTGGTTTTGGTTCGATGGCTGTTTTAGAATGAAGGGGGGATGCAAAAACAACGTTTTTATCAAACATGAAAAGTACAGAAATGCAGAGAGATAATAATAAATACTTAATTGATTAGGATAACTGCATCAGATATCGAATAATTTTCAGATTTAGGTTCCGTCGATCACCTTAGATTACATAATTTTGATATTTAACCTTAAAAATGTAATTCGAATGACTATAAATTCCAGAATATCTTGAAATAATGCAAAGTAAGTTAGCAATAACATAGCAGTAAATTCTTAAAGTGTACAGTTTATAATTTCACGAAATTAACTATGCAACAGAGCCCAAAACTCCATGTAACTTATTTCGTAAAACAAAAAATGTCCTTCACTTAAAAAGATAACCTTTAATGAAATCCTCCTTCCCATTTACAATCCTGTTAAGAATCATAAACCTAGAACTTTCCAAAGTTAACCAGAAATGAACTCCGCATCACGAAAAAGCAGCCCAGGGCTACTTACTACTATTGAATTCTGACCGTGTGAGACTATACAGCTTAAAAATGAAATTAAAGACCCTCTGAATGCTTTACACATGCCTGAAGCTTATATGGGGATGGTTTTATTATAATAATTACGGTGGAGAAGGCAAGATTTAGGAGTTGACTGCAAGGCAAGACTGGAAAGTTGTAGAAGATCGTGGAATATGAAGACAAAGAATGCTTTGTTTATGGGTAGAATAGGTTGGAAGTGGAAGGAATCTTCTAGCGTTCTAGCACCACTCAACCTCCCACAACTACTCAGCAACGTCACAAGGACGCCATCCAACTCAGCACAACTTTTTAGGCAAGTTATAGAAGAATCCTAATCGTTTTTGGAGACCTGACCTTTTTGACCTGACCTGACGTGTGACTTGACCTCAATAAAGGATAAGGTCCACATTTCAGTTTTTGGTTAGTCATGAGTATTTACGTCTCAGTTTAGGGAGATTTTGCATGCGGAACTATTTGAGTGATTAATCTCGTTTTGTAGAGTTGTCTAGAGGGAGATAAGGTTGGATATGTCGGATTCGGAGGAGACACCACCGGTGTTGGGACGGTCGCGCGGTCGAAGTCGCGGTGTTCTTCCAGGTCAAGAGCCGGAAAACCCAGATTTCCCGATAGGATCTGTTCCCCGGGTTGTAGAATCCATGGAGGAAATGGAATTGGGAGAAGAGGAAGAAAGTCCACCACGGGAGCCCCAGTTTGAAGGGATGTACAGTAGTGACGAGGAACGAGGGGGTCATGGCAGCGGATCTGGCTCCAGTTCCAATGGAAAGGGTGAGTTGTGTTCGGATGACCTTTGACCTTGATTGAAATCCTCTAAAAGTTGGTCTATTGGTGGAACAAGAGGTTCAGAAACTTATTTGCTAAAGTTGTTAACAGAAAGCGGTAATGGGAACGGGGATGGGAGCGGTAGCGACCACGGAAACGGGAATGGTGAAGGGGAAGTTGCCGAAAAGGAGGTACAAGAAGGTGAGGAAGTAATAACTACGAGACCAGAGGGGATGGATAAATTGGGAACTGCCGGTACGGGGAAATCCCTTTATGCCAACTATTTTGAGCTACAGACGAAACGGGGCATGGGTCTTCGGCTGTACGTCGCTCGATTCGAACCGCAGGAGGATAACGTTAAAGTCCGATGCGGGCTTTTGCGAACTCGGGAAGGAGGGAATGCAGGGGTGGGACCCTACCTTTTTGACGGGACACAGCTAATAGTATCCCGGCCAGTTCCTGAAGAGTTGCTGAAACTTACACAAGTACATTTCCCTGATAAGCCGGAGAAGGAATATACAATCAAGATCGAGTTCGTCCGAGAGATACACCATCTCGAACATTTCGCCATTCAGTTTTACAACCTGATTGTGAAGAAATGCCAAGCAATGCTCGGACTTACCCGGCTGGGTCGCTTTTTCTACGACCATGAAAAAAAAATTGACATCCCGCATCATCGACTGGAGCTTTGGCCTGGATATTTGACTTCCATGCGGCAACAAGAACGAGAGATCCTGCTAAATGTCGACAGCACCTTTAAGGTCGTCCGGACTGACAGTGTTTTCGAACTAATGAAACAACTAAGGGCCCAGGATCCCAACAACTACCAGCGATCTTGTGATGAGGCTCTTGTTGGAACTATTGTTATGACCGTTTTTAATAGGAAGACCTACAGGGTGGATGGCATCGACTGGACGCAGAAAGCTACCAGCACTTTCAAGTGGGATAGAAAAATTGATGGAGTGCCCCATTCAAGCCAAATATCCTTTGAGGACTACTACAAGCAGAAACACGGCACCCGCATCACCGTTGGTGGACAACCGTTACTTATCTCCATTCCTAGAGAGCAGGATGTTCGTCGGGGAGATACAGGGAACATCCTACTTGTGCCTGAACTCTGCTTCATTACCGGTCTGAGTGAAGCGATGAGGGCCAACTTCACACTTATGAAAGATCTCTCCAAACATTTACACATGCCTCCAACAGATAGACTGAGAACGATCCGTCAGTTTGTCAAAAGGATTACGGACTGCGATGAAGTAGGATGCTTGTTATAATTTCAAAAGGTTCGTTCGTGCTTTGAAAGTAGTTACATAGTTAACATTTTGTCGCATTAGGTCACAACGGAATTGAGGCGATGGGGTTGTCGCTTCAGGGCTGATCCTGTAACCGTCCCTGGTCGACTGATGCCATCCGAGAAGATAATTTTTCAGACGGGTAGCGTTGATCCTAACGATAAAGCGGATTGGTCTCAAGCATTCAGGAGTAAGGGATTTGGGTTTTAAGTTGCTGTAATTTGTTGTAAGGTGCTGAGATTTTAGTTTGTCTTTTTTGTAGACCACAAGATGCTGTCTTCGGCTAGGTGTGCTAAGTGGGCTGTTGTTGTCACTAACAGAGATTCAGAGGGGGTTGGAAGTCTTATACAGACTATGCAGCGAGTCGCCAATCCTCTTGGGTACCGCATTGATCAACCCCATATGTAAGTTTTTGTAAAGTATTCCTTTGGAATTATGTTGTATAAGTTATGTAACGAACACCTACCTACATCGGGGTTAATATCCCGTTGACTTTTGCAGTGTTAAAGTGCCGGACCCGTCTGCGCGATCCTTCACAACGGGGATTCAGGGACTCATGGGTAAACATGGGAGCCAACTTGACATGATGTTTGCAGTCCTCCCTTCCCCAAAACTGGAGACTTACGCTGCAATTAAGCAGATTTGCAGTCTGCAATATGGAGGTGGGCCTTTTGCAATTATTGTTTCATTGAGATTTATAATGGGGTTGTATTTTTGTATGATGTGTAAATTGTGGCTGGCTAGTTCCTTCCCAGTGCTTCCTAGCAGCGAATTTCAGGAAGAAGCAGGGACTGATGTCTATCTGCACGAAGCTGGTTATCCAGGTGAGTTTTGACTGAAATTGGGCACATCTTATTGAGTTATTATATAATGTAAAGGCGTACTAATCCTCCTTGACTTTTTTTTAGATGAACGCGAAACAAGGAGGACGGCCGTGGTCAGTACCCAACCCATTGCAGGTAAGTCCGATTAGTAGTAATAGCGCAGTTGTTCATGGAAGGTTACAAATTTATATCTCGGTTCGTTGGTTGTTCCGTAGAACTTGATGGTTGTTGGGTTTGACGTCCACCATGCTAAAGGAACAAGCTATGGAGCTATGACGGCATCCTTGGACCCAACCCTTGCGACCTACTACTCAACTATCACTCGGAATGACAACAAAATGGAAATAAGTGGTGGCATTGGAGGAGCCTTCCAAAGTAAATCATCAGAGTATCAATATTTAATTTATAATCTTGGGGTTCACTTCGTTATCTCTGTTTGGTGTTTTGTTAGAATGCCTGAAAGCATGGATCGGATACAACGACGGAAAGCTGCCTTCCCGGTAAGGATTTATTTTGTGTAACAATCTAATGTAGGAATGTAGTAGTGGTTTCGTTCAATTTTAGAATAATGTTCTACCGTGATGGTGTTGGAGAAGGTCAGTTGAACTTTGTGATCCGATCGGAGTTGCCTGCCATTGAAGTAAGTACTAACTAAGCTGTAGATGCACTTGCTTTGAACAAGATCTGATAATTAATGTCACATATTACGTATTTGTGTGCAGAAAGCGATAAAGGCGGAATACAAACACCAGCACAAGGCGGAATTGGCTGCTGGCGAGGAGCCTCCCTTACCAAAGCTGACTCTTGTTGTTGTAACGAAGCGTATAAATGCCCGACTCTTTGAGGGTGATCCGCGGGCGGGGTTTGACAACCCTAAGCCGGGTACAGTTGTTGATGACAGGATAACTTGTCCGGAGAGGTTAGATATTAAAAATAGCCGGACCTTTTGTCACTATACCAATCCGTGAACTGAATGATAGTAATTCTTCTTGTCTTACTTCCTCAGATTTGACTTTTTCCTGATCCCTCAATGTGCTCGGCAAGGGACGGTCTCCCCGGTCATGTTTAATGTGGTCAAGGACGAGTCAGGACTGGGAGCAAACAAGATGCAGCTTTTTACATTCAAATTGTGTCATTTGTATTTTAATTGGAGTGGAACTGTGACGGTTCCAGCCCCATGTCAATATGCTCACAAGTTGGCTTTCCTGACTGGGACAGCTCTGCTGGGTGAAGCGAGGGACTCGCTTAGTAATCAGCTTCACTTTTTGTGAGTCAGTTCTTGGCTTTGAGAATTGGTATTACCTTCGATGAAATGTAATTGTACGTCTTGTATCGTGTTCGTTTATTCTTTTCTGTGACTGACAGAAGTGTCAGTAAACTTTAAATCAAATAGAATATGTCTCGTTAACTATTGACGCTATTTTGTTAGGAAATATATATTTTATACATTTACATTAGGTATGAATTAACTGCTAGCTTATAAGTTACCAAAAGTGTGTCTTTCTGAGTAATCCCTGTCAAGTTATTTTCTTTAATGAAATGAATTATTTTCCTTAATGAAATGAAATAAATGTTTCAAAAATAGAAATTTCCAGTTTTTTCCTAATCTAAATGGAAGGCCGACTCAAAGAAAACGCAAAAGACGATTGCTTCCGTAGTCGACCCATTTTGAAAACTTGTATGGTAAATAAGCTGTAGTAGGGGTGGTTTTGGTTTGTTGGGATCTTAAATTGTATACAATCAATTAATCAGTTATGATGAAAACGTGCATCCTATTTCACTTGTAGTATCTACTTCTTCATTAACTTTTCCCATACTATACTGTGGAGCATTATAGAGCTGACTCTTGCTGCATAAACTCCGGCATTATTATGAGATGAGAATAAGGTAAATCTACCGATCAGGGAGGGATACCGTTTTAACAAAATAATTTGGGGAAAAAGTCCCAGAAATGTGGGCAAAACTATGGAAAAGTTCATGGACAGAGAGAGATGATCAATATCATGGTGGATTTGAGTATATGTGTAAAAGAATTTTCAGAATCCAGTCCTATTCCTCAAAATCTTTCTTAGCAGTATAGTAGCCGAGAGGTTGTTAAGATTGGGTAATTTAAAACTAGAGATATTTTGACTAGAGGAGGAAGGATGGATGTTAACGTAAGAAAAATAAATAGTAGTAGTTAGGGTGTTATGGTTGCATGCGTTGTAAAGTAGCAATAATGTATGGTTTGCTTTTTTCTGGTTTCCTTGGCCAGTTCTGTGCTAAAAATTCACTTGGTTTTTGGTGTCTGTTTCATCATCTGAGGATCATCACTATTTACTACTGCTAGTCATGCTAGTAGTTCATTAAGTCATGACTCATTCACATATTATCCACATGCAGAACAAGGTAATCTAAACAACTCCATCCGCAACCGGACCGCACCCACTCTAGACCGAAGTTCGGGTACAGAATGTATGGATACATTATCGGGATTTTAACAGCTTTTTTTTTAGAGACAAATAGCATCACTACATGTCAGATCTATTCTTTCATCTCTGAATGATTATTCATTCATTCATGGAGAGGTTGGCAGTGGGAAGACAAAGACAGGGAGGTTGTCTGCTTGGAATTTAACACGGGATTTATTATCTAAAATTTACCAGAACTGCCACAGACAAAGCCAAGTCATCCGTTCAATAGACAATGTACCATCCGTTGGGAATCATGATCCATTATTTTAAGCTCGGCACATCAACAGAGATATTTGAAATATTCGTTTAGTCGTTATCGAAAATTATTGAGTTATGCAGTTCGTTGAATAAATCTCTATAAACCAGAATCTCTACACTTTCATATATTAAAAAAATATTTGCACATATTTCATTCACTAGACAATTCGTTCTTGATAAACCAAGGATGTAAAAATGAATGAGCCAGTCTTTTATTTGTTAGATTAATAACAATAGGTTAGGCTCTGTATGATCATGAATCATGAATATTTTATGTATTCGTGTAATTTTCTTTAAGAAATATGTCACCATGCTTTTGGATGAATTTAGATTGGATTCTCTGACAGAAGTAGTCTTTTTAAGTAAAGTGGCTTTATAAAGTGGACATAAAACTGGCAATTAAGGGATGACATTTATTGACTTAGCTCCTAGTACTAAAGCATCCACCAATACTACGTTCAATTCATCACCATCATTACAAAATGATATAACATACTGTACTCTAATAATCATTTTCTGGAGGAGGAATACTTTCCCCGAATGTAATGCATATCTTGCACGCGGACATAAAAAGATACTTATACTAATATTACTACTACTACTACTACTACTACTACTACTGCTACTACTACTACTACTACTATTACTACTAATACTGATATTACTACCACTACCAACTTTTCTTACTAATACTACTACTACTACTACTACCACTACTACTACCACTACTACTACCACTACTACTACCATTAATACTATTAGTACTACTCCTACTACAACTACAAACCAAAAAATACACACGTCAAATTCTGCATGAATGATAGTACAACAGCTTGGTTTGACTTCGACTTGCCACTTTGTATTAGTATTATCCTTAACACGCGGTAACATAACACAACACGCGTGGCTGTGGCTGGATGGATTCAAATTTTGTTATTCTTTCTCCAGGCAAGGATAAATTTATCACGGGAGGTTGATAGATGCCAAAATACTTGTCTGACTACACAAATTCGTAGTTGCCTTACACGAATAAAATCTCCACGTTATGTTGCTACTTTATCTACAACTTATACCATTAAATCTATTTATTTATATACTTTAAATTCGTAGCTTAAAAAGGGAGAAACTCTCGCACTTCGACGAGAAGGACGATAAAGTCTCTCTAATCCTTATCATTCCTTTCCCCATTTTTTACTACTTGGAGAGGGGGAAAATGTGCTGAATTGTAGTAAAATCCTATTCTGAGAAAAGCAATGCAAATCAATGAAATGAAATGAAATATAATATTAAACTACACACAATATACATTCAGTTCCATTCCACCTTGCATAAACTAAACCAGAGTTGATGAAAGAGCGGCACAACTCTGGGCCGTAAAATGGTTGTGGAATTAAGTAATTTTTGTCAAGTCGTCCAAAAGTTTAAATTAACACCGCAATATAAACATAACATGCAACTTAACAAGAGGGGAACGAAGGAAGAAGCATAAATAAAGTTATAAATTAGTCCTCCATGTCGTAACTCACTCAACGGGTTAAACATCCGACTAGCAGAGGAAGAATAACAACAAAACAGTCAAAGTTATTAAACTGAACCCTTCTAAACTAAACTTAGCTTCCTTGATTGTGGAATTTTAAGTACCCAAACCACACACAGTACTGCAGTACTACTGTTTCACTTGAGAAGTTTCACTACAAGTACTTGAACAGTACAGTACCAAGCCGGTTCATGATTACAATTTTGTATAGTTTAGTAAAAAAATAAGCGTATTAAAGTATTGACAAGATTATCAAAGCTGATATAGTTTAAAATTCTATGATATAATTATTGATACCTTGCTATTTTCTTAATGGCCAAGCATTTTGGTTACGGATCATTTAAAGCTAACTACTGCCACACAATTTAATTAGAAATATATTATAATACTTGATAATGATAGATTAGTTGTTTTTCTTGATTTTTTGTAGTATCTAGTAACGGAATCTCTGGGGGATGCTTTTCCGCTATAATTTTGCAGTTTTAGATGTTATTAATGGTTGCAAAGCAGTTAACTTTCAAAGAATAATTGTCATTAGTAAAAGTTCTGTTAGTGGTAGTAATGATAGCTCGTAAATCCTTATTCCCATACACACTTGACATGCAGCGTTTCCGTCTGGGCTTTCATAATAGCCTTCTTGGTTTCGGTTTAAGATTTCGCAAATATTTCCGTGTGCGAGTTATAGGTGTTTTTACTATTGTTCTTGCTCGTATAAGTAGAAAAAGGAAGAGGCTTAGGCTTATGAGGCCTTGTCAGAGTTACAGTTCCAGTCGACTAATGACAAATTCCCATTAATGCTTCCCTCATGGGTTATTTTGGGTTTTAAGAGGTAGTTAAGCAGCCGCCTTTAGTTGTAATTCTTATTACTGTTTCTTCAGTATAAGACGGAGGGAGTTTTGCAGCCAAGTAATTGTTAGTTGTTTAGCCTGATTGTACCATTTGCTTGCTTTAATGGGAATATAAAGTGCATCTTTTTGCATCTTTTTTAGACAACAGTTGGTGATAGGTTACCTTTCTGATATTAGTTAGTAAGAGGATTGGAAACA